>JANHFX010016117.1:0-33535 GCA_027560015.1 Chloroceryle amazona
CTGATTTTCTGGGCATGCCCGGCAGCCTCCCGGCGGCGGGGGCGGCAGCGGGGAGAAGCGGGGACCGGTGCTGGGGGCCGGGCAGGGAGAGCGGCCGGCTGGGCTGCGACGCCTGCACCGCTTGGCTGCACTGTGCGCTCAACTCGCGGGGAGGAGAAGGAGAGGGAAGAGGAGGAGGGAGAGAGAGGGAGGGAGGCAGGCGGAGGGAGGCAGGAGAATCAGCCCTGCATGGCAGCGCGGCCAACTTTCCTCCTGCAGCAGGAGCAGGCTCATATTCCTTGGTGTGTACCCCACCCCGAGGTGGGGGGGTTACGACAAAATCCTCCCCCACTGTCCCCCATCTCCTTCTCCTCCCTGGACATTACTCCCCACCCGCCGGAGCTCAGCACCCCTTCAGGGGGCACCAGCTACTCTCACTGCCCCCTCCTGGGCGCCAGTCTGCCCCCCACACCTTGCCCTGCCGCAGAGGCACCCCAGCTACCACTCCCCCCCAGCCACACAGGTATCTGTGAGCACAGGGCATTACAAACCAACTCCCCAAGGGGATGGGGAAGCTCCAGCAGGTCTTCAGAACTTTATTTTATTGGTGTGCTTTATTTCTTAGCATAGTGATGAGCATTCCAGACAGCATGCTGCAGCATCAGCACAGTGTTCCCTGCTTTCCTAATAACTGTACATATTGTGGGTAAGCAGGGTTCATTCATTCTTCCCATCCCCAGCAGGCCTGCTAGCCAAGTCATTAGCCTAAAAGCTTCTCTGTCACCACTTTCTAGATGCTTCAACATCTATGGCTTAAAAGGCTGTTGGAAGATCACATGCCCAGTTTTGATCACTGCTTTCCTTTGCCACTGCAAGGAGAGAGACACACAATGCCTTATAGCCTTGTTTCCTCCACCTGTCTCCTGGGTCAACACTGTTTTCTCTCCCTGCTTTCTTACTGCTTGTTGTTGTTCATACTCCCAAAATAACCCATACCAAACCTCTGCTGAAAGAGAATGTTCAAGATTTAAAACACAAATTAACTAGCTTGAGTCTGCTGTCGGGATTTTCAGCAGAAAATCCCTCCAGGCCCATTTTCCCCCTCTTTCACAACATTTTAGTTCTCTTCCAAAGACTGTATTCAGTATATCCTAGAAGTATTCAAGAAAGTGTTTTCTCTCCATCTAAATATTTCGTCCCTCGTTCATTCCTGACCTGCACCAGACTTCAAGGAACTGATGCGTCTTACAGGAAACAGTTTCTTCTTGCCTAACCAATCTTATTTCTTTCTATTGACTGGGTGACCCATCTGGTAGATGAGGGGAAGGCCGTGGATGTGGTATACCCAGACTCCAGCAAAACATTCAACACACTCTCCCACAGCATCCTCCTGAAAGAGCTGGCAGCCCATGGCTTGGACAGGTGCACCCTTTGCTGGGTTAAAAACTGTCTGGATGACCATGCACAGAGAGTGATTGTGAATGGTGCTGCATCCAGTTGGTGTCTAGTGACCAGTGGTGTCCCCAGGGATCAGTACTGGGCCCACTTCTATTCAACATCTTTATTGATGACCCGGATAAGGAGATTTGCAGATGACACTAAGTTGGGGGGGGGTGTTGATCTGCTAGAGGGTCAGGAGATGCTGCAGAGGGACCTGGAAAGGCTGAGCTGATGGGTGGAGATCAATAATATGAGTTTTAACAAGACCGATTGTAGGGTCCTACACTTTGGCCACAATAACTCCATGCAATACTACAGATTGGGGGATGAATGGCTGGAGAGCAGCCCAGAAAAAGAGGGACCTGGGAGTGCTGGCTGACAGCCGGCTGAACATGAACCAGCAATGTGACCACGTGGCACAGAATGCCAATGGCATCCTGGCTTGTATCAGGTATAGTGTGGCCAGCAGGACTAGGGATGTAATTCTGCCTCTGTACTCGGCACTGGTGAGGCCTCACCTCGAGTACTGTGTGCAGTTCTGGGCCCCTCACTTCCAGAAGGATATTGAGGTGCTGGAGCGAGTCCAGAGGAGAGTGACGAGGCTGGTGAAGGGACTGGAGGGAAAATCTGATGAGGAGAGGCTGAGGGAGCTGAGGTTGTTCAGCTCAGAGAAGAGGAGGACTCAGGGGAGACCTCATCACTCTACAACTAGCTGGAAGGAAGTTGTAGTCAGGTGGGGGTAGGGTTCTTCTCCCAGGCAACTAGTGACAGGATGAGAGAGCAGGGCCCAAAGCTGTGCCAGGGGAGGTTTAGATTGGATCTTAGGAAGCACTTCCACATGGAAAGGGTAATAGAACACTGGAATGGCCTGCCCAGGGAGGTGGTGGAGTCACCATCCCAGTAGGTGTTTAAGAAAAGATTAGATGCTGCCCTTAGTGGCATGATTTAGCTGATGTAGTGGTGTTAGGTCATAGGCTGGACTCTATGATCTGAGAGGTCTTTTCCAGCCTCTGTAATTCTGTGATTCCTTACTGTAATAGACACTGGGAGATAATAAATATACAATCAGTAGAAAAAATAGCCCTAAATTAAGATGACCCTGATTCACCAAAGCACTTTTCACTTTTCCTTTCTTAAGGATAAGAGCCTGTAAACCACATTCATTATGCCTTTACTGAGTAAGACTTTTAGGAAAAAGACAGTCTTTCTCTTCTGCTTGTACAGGAACAAGACTGTAGAGGGGCTGGTTTACAACCAAATGACTTCTAGCTGCTACAGTGCTTCTTATCATCAGGCTACTGCTTCTTACCATCAGGCGTTACTGTTATTCATTGGAGATATCAGATGGTTTGGATGGATAGAAAATTCTGGCCAAAATACAGTATCTAAGTGACCACAAGTACTAGTGAAATAGGAAGAAATGTGTCAAGATTTCCAAAAGGATTTTTTAGATTTTTCCTTGGAAGAGAAAAATGGCTTTTATACAGAATGGACCAGGGAAGGGATTTCTGAGATATCACATCTAATTTTCTGCCTTCCATGCATCCCATCCACATCCTGTGAATCTGTTTGCTTCCTTCCGGCACTTTCAAAATGAAGTGTTTTCCAAGTTGTTATCAAGGTGAGGCTCAGTGGCATCAAGGAAATAATAATTTTCTCTAACACTGTTCATCTACCTTTCCCATTCTCCCTGCACCAAACTAAGCACATTCTTCATTCAGTCTGGGAAGACCATGGGCCTTTTTGTCCTTGAATAAATCCAGCCTAGTTTGGTTTAGTTGAATTTTGCAGCAACATCAAGAAAATCTAAGTGGTGGTGCAATCACAACCACAATGATTGCAACTGTTGCTACAGACTAGGACATACTTCATCCTTTTGTCTTGTCAACCTCTTCTCTTGCTGAGAACTGCCTAAGAAGGAGCTTACCAATGCTCTGGCTAGTCTTAATCATGCAACTTCCCTTTTTTGCACTAAGCGTGCCATAAATTGGCCTATTCCTGTCACTTGGAAGTTAACAACTATGCCTTATTTGTCTTTGATATTCACAGGTCTCTGTCTACCTGGTACCCTGCTGATTTTTTTGAGAAAGGTCTTCAAAGACTAAGGGAAAGGGGCTTGTGTTGAGGTGAATTCGAGTAAACTAGTTTGTGATTTCTCTTTTCTCTTTAGGGCTAGCAGCATCACTGAGAGTCCTCTTCAACACCAGGTAAATAAGCACAATGCATTGTGCCAAAACATTTCACAGATTTCTTGGTAAGAGCTGCAGGTGGGATGAAGTTGTGTCTAGAAATGGTAACTATCTCTTTCTTTCTGTTTCTAACCCTCTCTTTCATCCTTCCAGGGCTGATACAGATGCGCCTCGGCAGGAAAGCTTCTATGTAGAAAGCACTGCAGTGACAGAGAGCAGTATGAACAGATTTTTGAAAGAGGCAAGGCAGAGGAGGAAGAAAAATTCACCTCCCTTGGGTCTGATGACTGTTGGAGGCTCACTGAAGCTGCTTGCTATTATAAGTTTATGCCAGAAATCTGTTAGGACAAACTACATAGCATCCAGGGACTCCTTCTTGCTTTGAGAACAGGGATCTGGGTAATTGCACCCCAGGGCCTCTGAGCAGGGCTCAGCTCTGGTCTGAGCTCCTAAGAAGCTACCATTCAAAGACCTGATGAATAATAAGAACAAGAATTATCCTTGCAAAGAGGAAGAGTGGAAGGCAAGGCTACTTAGAGCAGAGGGAGAGATGGGAGGGATGCAGGGCAGCTCAGGTTGTCCTGGGAACCTCCATATGTCCTGTGGTCTCCTGCTGCCTGTGAGGTGCTAGGGATTTGGGGGCCATTAAAGCAGGATGTAGAGAGGAAATGCCACCTGGAGTTAGAAATTACAAGAGATGTACAAAGAGGTTTTCCTGCAACACATTAAGGAAGTTAAGAAAGGGATGAGACTTTGCAGACATGTATCATTATATCTGCAGGGAAATAATTTCACCAGTGGTTGCTCTGATCAAGGCAGTTACAATGACTTATACTGACCAAGTATTTGACCACTGGCTTCAGTGGAAGTGCCCAGAGTAACAACACCTGTTGGAGATTCACACAGTCCTGGTCAACTGCCTGCTCTTTGGTCCTCTGAATATTCTGTGACACTGTTAGCAGTCACTCTGTGAGACCCTTTTTTTGAGACAGAGCTGCTCTGAAAGACCCCTGTCCAAGACAACCTGGAAGGTATCACAGTGTGGGAGTAGGAGAGAGTCCCTGTCTGGAAACCACATGACAAATGCTGCAGGAAGTGAGGGTGAGCTTTGTGGTAGCCACAAGGATTTGTGGAGCATTGTTAGCTGGTACATCTATCGATGTGCTAAAATGCTCATGAGAGCTGGTGGGAGAAATGTTATGTTTTCCAAACAGTGTCTGAGGGTCCCCAGTGTGGTGTATGCTCTCACAGGCCCAGGACACTCCAAGTAGGAAAGCAGAAAGACAGTGACCTGCAAGTGCATCTCTGTGCTCTAGAAAGAGCAGCAGCACCACCTATCACCAGAGAAGGAAGAAGGAGAGAGGACAGACAACATACAAAGTGCTGCTCCTCTCATTGTTCCCAGTACAAGACTGGAACTCAGACCTTCTAGATGACCAAAGAGAAACTTCCTTCTTCCAGCAGAATAACCTGTCTTAGACCTTTCTCTCCAAGCTTTCTGCTAAAGGCTCCTGCCGACTCTATGTATGGCTCATTATTTGTCCATGATCTAACATCCTTCACTACAGAGGAAAGAAAATGACACTTAATGCCTCTAAAGCAAGACTGTCCCCTGAGGTCAGTCAAGCTAACATGGCAAAGTTTGTCAGTTTGAGGTAGCCAATGTTCTCAGCCTTAACAACCTGTGATGGTTGTGGAGTTATCTTCCTGTGGTGGCTGTGGAGTTACCTGCCTGTGGTGCAGAGCTAGCAGAGGAAGATGAAGGGGAAAAGACAAGGTTTCAGGAGAGAAGGGTTGAGGGCTGGTGTTTACAGTAATAACGAACCAGAAAAACAAGACAAAACAACAAAACAAAACAAAAAAAACCAAACAGATCTACAAGACTACAAGAATTGTTCATTGTTTAGAGGACAGAAATGGGCTCTAGGACCCTGTGCTCCAAAGTGTGCAGGGGTTTTGGCTTGCAGGTCAACACATACTGGTTCTGTCTGTGGCAAATCCTGGCACCAGGGTGTGGTCTGAACCACATTTCACTTGATTATAATTCAGAGTGATGGTACAGAGAAATTTGGAAGTAGTGCAAAATCTGTAATCTCTTCCTGCCAAAGGCAAGAATCTTTCCATTTAATTGGATCAGACCCCAGAAGCATAGCCAGGAGTGCTTTTAAATTTCTGAGAAAGAAAAAAGGTTAGATGAGATGGCTAAGCTGTGTGGGTGCTAAAGTTTGTGTTGATTTGTTTGCTAGTAAATGAAAGCTTAGGATAACCCAAGCTGAGCAATTTTTTCTTATTCTGTAATTATGGCAAATGGAAAAGTAAAATATATAATTTTTTGGCTGACTGAACCATGTAGCATAGCTCAAAATCAAATGTTTTATTGCTTTAAACTCTTCTTTACTCTTACAAACAGGATATGCTTGCTTACTTGCAATAGAGGAAGAAATTGAGTCAATGCCTCTCTTTGCCTAACCTGCACCAAGAAAGTGTGTCTGCTAGATATCATCTGCTAGGAGGATGAAGTAAACAGAGTGTAGAACTTTACATCTGGTACTAAATTAATTTGGAAGGACCTGTTAGCAAAAGTAAGACAGGACCATCTTTTTACATACACAAGTTCTCAGTGCAGTCTCTGGAAGGGATTGTCTCTATCTCCTTTGCTCTAGACAAGTTAGACGAATTCAGATAAAGTGGCCCAGTTTCTCATATATCCAGGAGCTGAGAGACTAAGAAGCTCAGAAAAAAATGATGTTGTTTTTATTTTGCTATCTGTGCCTCGTCTCACTGCATACAATTCTCATCTTTGAACTTCCTGGGATTCTTCCAGGAGGCTTTATAACAAGTGCTGGCACCAGTACTTCCCTATTCATAAGGCAGCTCCTTGACCAGTACGGACAGCTCCAAGGGAAAGGGAACAGTAACATTTCTGTGCTGCCCTGCATTGCTCGCCTTCCAAGGTAGCCAGAAAAGGAATAGGTTGGTGCTAATTGAGATGTGGCCATCTGTCAGACAGGAAACATGCCAAGGCCACCTTGTAACTTTTATGAGGGAAGGAACCAGTCATTGGTGACAATATTTAGGTGCTTCAGACCTTGATCAGAATCACAGATATCTGAGATGATAAAATTTCCCCTTGTATGTGATGAGGGATCTTCTGACTTGTTCAGCATGTCACATTAAATGCCTTTCCATCCACTGTGAAACCACAGCAAAACTACTTTGTTGAGGTCAGACATTTCTTCAGAGCAGAATGCCATGAAAATTGACCTATTATTTGTCTTAAGGTATTGCTCAGGCTCCCAGGCTGTAGGGACATGTACATAAACATTGTAAAAGAGACAGTCCTTTCCAAAAGATCTGATGGAAGGGGTGGAGGGAGGTGCCTAGTCCCATTGGAGGTCTCAGACCTAGATTTATATGGGCACAATGATGCCAAACTGGGCAGGTGTTAAGTTAAATTAATTGCAAATTGTCCCATTGCCTTATTCAGACCCTTAAAGAGACCTCACAGACCTGTGGAGATGCCCTGTGTCATCCAAAAAGTGTCAACAGACTTGGCATGAGACATCTGTGAGAGCTGCACCTCTCTGGAACAGTGGCTGGAGATAGGAGGATGCCCCAATAATTAGGGAGGCCCTTTTATTGCTGCCTGCAGCCTACAAAGTGTGGGTGAAACCTCATAGATTAGAAGCCTCAACAACAGCTGTGCATGAAGGACATGATGGTTTCCAAATTCTCCATCATCTTGTAGATAGAAACTAATCAGTGCCTGTTCTATGTAACATTAGGGAAATGCCTTGGGACTATCAAGAAAGAAATGAAGAAGCTTTTTCCTTTCTGCACTGAGAGGCCATGAAAATAAATGGATGTTCAGATTTCCACCTCCAGTTTTCCAGTGCAGCTATTGTATCAAGGACGCCATCCCACTGCTCCTCAGGATGTCTGTCAGGAAATTGCTGAGGATGAGACCTGTTAAGACCTGAGGATGAAACCTGTTAGCCAAACCTGAGGCCAGGTCCTGTTACTCAGGACCTGGCCTCAGGTTTGGCTACCTGGACAGACCACAGGAAATTGCTGGATGTGACAAGAGAAGATGCTGAACATGAGAAATAATAGAGTGAGAAGATGATGAAAGGTATGACTAGCACCATGAGAAACAATCAGGTTTCACAGATGGGGAGAAGAGCTGATATGAAAACTTGTGGAAGGGCAAACTTGAGGAGACAGGCCAAGATGATAGGACATTGTGATTAGTAAGTAGTGTATTTGAGGAGAGGTGGCTTGAATACTCCTTAATAAATGGTCCCACAAACATTTCACTAGATTCACTAAAGCAATTAATCCGTCTGGCTGATAAATACCCAGTTGCCAGGAATGCTCATTGAACAAACTGATGGCACCTTAAAATTCAGAGAGGAAGATAAATTTATCTTTCTTATTAATTTCTATGTGCTTACTTGCCTTTTATAGATGATGAGGGGTTTCTTTCCCCTGGAGCAGCTGCTAAGAGAGAGGATAGGTCTTTCACAAAGAAAATTCCCTAACAAAAGACCCTAGAGGTGCTATAATGATTCTTTGCTTGCCCAGTGCAATTCAGTGACCCTAGGAGGGACTCATCTGCATTCCATGTTCAGCATGTCATAGCTCACAGCATGACTCATGTGACACCCTGCTCTGATAATAGAGAGGCTTTTGGGGTGAACATACTACACTTGTCCTAACCTAGCCAGAGCTTTCAGGTTAGCATCTCAAGGCACTTGGGGATGGGTAGGGGTGTATACAGGGAAGCTCTTCAAGAAGTCTAGACCCTCAAAGACCACTATAATTCCAGGGGAAAAAAATGCATGAAAAAAATGCATGATCTTGGAAAAAAGGCAACTTTTTGTCTCTTGTGCTTCCTGTCCACAGGAAAAGGTCTGGATCCCAAAATCCTTGTCCTCTTCACCTTGCTCATCAGTGGCCCCTGAATCAGATCTCTTCTTTTCCATAACAGTGAGGGGATCACCTACAGTTTATGCTCTCTGGTCATCTCTTTGCATTTTCTTAGAGGTAAGCAGAGTTTTCAGAACTCTTCTCATGAAAGAGATCTATAGTGGAGAAGACAATTCCTGTGTAAAGACAATATTAAAGGTAGTCAGAGACAGATCAGGCCATTGGTGTTCAAGGAAAAATCTCCCAACTGAAATCGATGAAGGGTTGTGCTTCCAAATTAATTGCATGCTTCTGTCCTTAGTATCTGGGCACAGAATCAAAAATGATGAGCCAACAAAGCAGCACTGAGCTGCTCCTGCGAACAGGCACCATCAATAATAAGAAATACTAGGAGAAGTACTCTTTGAAATTCAAATCACAAGAAGCATCATTTAAAAGAGAACTCAGGAGAAGCAGAAATACCATGCACCACACATTAATTGTCATGCATGTGACAAAATTGCTGTTACTTAGCAGCATTAAATTTATTCCCATATTATTAATGCCATACCTGGGATGAAGTAATTAAACTGGCAGCCCATTTCTTCTGAATTAGAGGCCAGGCCTTCAGCTGGTGTAAATCAGAATAGTTCCACTGCAGAGATTTGGATTTACAACCAGCTGGGGAGCTGAGCCATTGTTTCTAAAAAGAGAGATATGAAAATGAAGTAAAAACCATCACAACTGTATAATCCACCCCAGAGTAAGGGTAAGGAGTGCTAAAGTCCCTTCTGACCTGGAACCTCTCCCAAAGCACACTGCAAGCAATCTGGAAACTCCTCCCAGCTGATTTAACAAATTAACTTTGGAAGGTTAAATATTTAATAACATGCTAGCAATTCCTTCCAAATGGGCACACTTAGTCACTGCTATATCCTATTCCTATCATAACCAAACTCATCAGAAATACTCACAGATCTGTTTTGACAGAAATGCTATATCCTGTGTTCAGGAAGAGAGCTGATCTAGGATTCATCACTCTATCCCCCTCTTTCAAGCCCTCTAGCCACAGCGGCCTTATGCCGCCTTCCAGCATGGCTCTCAATGTACTTGTATCTCCATGACAGCAGGATTACTCCACTTGCATTCACAGCACCTTTCACATCATGCCCACAAATCATAGAATGGTTTGGACTGGAAGGAACCTTAAAGATCATCTAGTTCCAACCTCCATGCCGCAGGCAGGGACACCCTCCACTAAACCAGGTTGCTCAAAGCCCCATTGAACCTGGTCTTGAACACATCCAGTGATGGAGCATCCACAGCTTCCCTGGGCAACTGGTTCCAGTGTCTCACCAACTTCAGAGTGAAGAACTTCCTAATTTCTTACATAAATCTACTCTCTTCCAGTTTGAAGACATTACTCCTCATCCTATCACTACAAGCCCTTGTAAAAAAGTCCCTCCCCATCCTTCCTGTAGGCCCCGTTCACATAATGGAAGGCTTCAATAAGGTCTCCCTAGAGCCTTCTCTTCTCTAAGCTGAACAAGCCCAGTCCTCTCGGGCTGTCCTCATAGGTGTTCAAGACCTCTGATCATCTTTCTCCTTGGGATTGCTCTCAATCCATAACACCCAGCCTGTATTTGTGCTTGGTGTTGTCCTGACCCAGGTGCAGGGCCTTGCACTCGGCCTTGTTGAACTTCATGAGGTTGGCATAGACCCACCTCTCAAGCCTGTCAAGGTTCAGTCCTGCTGTCCATGTCACGGGCAAAGATGTTAACCCCAGGTCCAGTACTGATCCCCAAGAGAATCCATTCATCACAGGCCCCCATTTGAACATTGAGCCATTAACTGCAACACTTTGAGTGTGATCATCCAGCCAATTCCTTATCCACTGAGTGGTCCATTCATCAAATCCACATATCTCCAAATTAGAGACCAGGATGTCGCCAGGGACAGTGTCAAATGCTTTGCATGAGTACAGATAGATGTCATCAGTTGCTCTTCCCTTATCCACTGATGCTGTAACTCCATTGTAAAAGGCCACCAAATTTGTCGGCATGATTTGCCCTTGTGAAGCCATGTTGGTCGCCACCAATCACAGTCAAAGTCAAAGGCTTTGCTGAAGTCTAGGTAGACCACATCCACAGCCTTCCCCTCGTCTACCAGATGGGTCACCCAGTCATAGGAGGAAATAAGATTGGTTAGGCAAGAAGAAACTGTTTCCTGTAAGACACAACAGCTCCTTGAAGTCATAGAATGAAATCAAATTTGTTAGGCAGGACTTTTCTTTCCTAAATCCACGCTGGTTGGGCCTGAGCCCCTGGTTGTCTTGTACATGCCGACTGATGGCACTCAGGATGATTTGCTCCATAACCTTGCCAGCCACTCAGGTCAGGCTGACAGGCCTATAGTTTTCTGGATCCTCCTTCCAGGCCTTCTTGTCGATGGGCATTACATTGGCCAACCTCCAGTCATCAGGGACCTCTCCAGCTAGCCAGGACCTGTGATAAATGATGGAGAGCAGCTTAGCCAGCTCTTGTGCCAGCTCCCTAAGCACTCTAAGATGAATCCCATCCAGACACATAGACTTGTTAGGATCTAAATAGCACAGCAGGTCACTAGATACTTCCTCCTGGATTTCAGGAGGGATATTCTGTTTCCCATCCCCACCTACCAACTTGGGAGCCCAGTTGCCCTGAGGATAGTCAGTCTTTTTGTTGAAGACTGAGTCAAAGAAGGTGTTGAGTACCTTGGCCTTTTCCTTGTCTTTCATTACTATGTTCCCCCCTTTATCCAGTAAGGAATGGAGATTTTCCCTGGCCCTCCTTTTGTTATTAATGTATTTATAAAAACACATTTTATTATCCTTGAGAGAATTGGCCAGCATACTTCCCTTTTCAGTAAGTGTTTGTTTACTTTGAAAATTTTTGCCTTTAAAAGGAAAATTGAACTTCTCTCCACAACATTTAGGTGTCCCAACTTTTCATATATTCATTAATGGAAAACTGCAGTGTTCAGGGTTTGGGGCACATTTTTGGAAGAAATATCACAATTCTGATTAAGAAGCTTTCTGTATTGCAGGGCTCTTCTGTTCTGAATATTGTGTACAGTGAGATACAGGTACAAATGAAAAAAATCTTTATTCAATTTAAAGATAGGTTCCCAGTAGGTTTTTTTTCTTAAAAAAAGGGTTTCCTGATGATCTGAATGATGCTGGCGCTCAAATCTCCTAGACAGCCTTGAAAATCATTCCCAGGCATTTTGGCCTAAATAAAACAGAAGTCTCTTAATGTTATTGCTCCTTGATGTACTAGTGATGCACTAGGGAAAAATTGCTTTGGATTTTCCTTACATGCACCCACTTCAAGAAAAGCAGCTTCTTCCCACATTCATGGGACTGACCAATTTAACATACTTTGTATGGATAACCCAATACTTTTGAACTTCAAATGTCTTTCTTCTTCTACTGACAAAATACCAATATGTTATACCAGTTTTTATGGTTGTCTCGTAAATTTTTCTTTTCTTGATTAGTGCAGATCCTTTATTATAAAATGACTTATCTCCGCTAAATGGCTCTCCTGCAAGCAGTTAGTCTACCAGTTTTATCCACAACTTCTAATCTACCTGTTCTATCTATTACTGGAATCACTGGGAGAGTAACACTCCTCTGTTTTATGTTTCTATGTAACACAGAAGGGAGGCAGAAAGATTTTAAGCTTTGGGATTTATAGCAGTCATTGCTTCATAAATAATGAATCATAATAATATACAAACAATGGCGCTTTTTTTTTTCTTTTTTTTTAGTCTTAAAATCTCATTTACTCTAGGGAAAGGCAGAGCAGGGTCCCACAGGGAATTTTTCTATTGATCAGCAAGAGGAAAACTTATGGCAGACTATGCTGAGCATACAAAATGCAGAAATCAGAAGTCTGCTCAAGACAGTTGACAGAACAGAGTTAGTGAATCCAAATAGGGGCATACAACTCCAGCTCTAAGCTCAGAGCTGACCAGTCAAATCTTCCTGGGGTGTGTTAGTACTATCACTTTAAACTACTGTAATTTCCAGCTATACACTTCTACAGGTACATCAAGGAAGAAGACAGTCCTAGTTCAGGTAAAACAGCTTCATCTGAGGTCTATTGGCATGGCTGATGAGATTAAACTGATTTTAATCAGGCAATACCCTAAGGATCCTATGGCCCATGACTCTATCCTAGAACTACTTTTTGAAAAGCATAAAACATAAGAACAATTTGCATTACATTTACACAGAAAACAGATGTATAACTATGTTGTCATTATTCCATATGCCAAAAGACTTGGACACAGACAGCAGAGAATGTGATTTCAGGTGGCTGATAAGGCTTTATGTTTTTTCCATCTTCTCTGTCTGAACACCTTCCCTCCACCATTATCATG
Organism: Chloroceryle amazona; assembly: GCA_027560015.1. Lineage (NCBI taxonomy): Eukaryota > Metazoa > Chordata > Aves > Coraciiformes > Cerylidae > Chloroceryle > Chloroceryle amazona. The sequence goes on from JANHFX010016117.1 coordinate 12,942, forward strand.
ACTTCATGTCTTCTTCATGGAGGCACCTGAGGAATTTCAGTGGGATAATTCTCTGAGAATCACTCAAAATCAAAGTGGTTTGTTTTTAGGCCCAGTTAAAAAGGTGGGATGAGAAGGTACTCAAACATCTTGCAGAAAATAATGAGGAATACCTTATCTTTCATCCCTGTGAAGTTCTGAAGCTTCAGGGAAAATGTTCAACATTTCAGGCAAATTTAAATGTTCATTTCAGGCAAATTTAAAAAATGCTGGGGTGTTCACACTTTGATGGAGTGTGCACTTTTATGTGTGTGAAAGGGCCTTTCTCCTCCTCCTACTGATTTGCTGCTAGAGAATGTCATGTCTTGGCTTCTTCAAACAGTATCTCAAGTGCCAGCTGGAGTATTCTCCAACAATCATTCGCTAGCACTACTTTCTGGTACTGACACAATCCTTCTATCATTGAGGGAAGTAGTAGAGCAGGATCATGAATTTCTTTCTCTCCCTTGGACCTGGGGTCTGCCATTTGCTCCACAATGATCTCTGAGTATAGTTTTGTTCCAAATGTGATCATTGGGGAAGATTATTTGCTGCTTGATATAACCAAAATATAGAGAGGTAAACACAAGGCTTCTGCCACTGGTTAGAATATCTCTTTGGGCTGGTGGTGCTGGTGAACTTCAGAGCTTTGAAAGCAAAGTTGGGTGCAGATAAATGTGCATCATCCACAAATGTAAGATGCTCTCTGATCAGCACTTCAAGCTTAAGCCTCACTGGTTTACAATCTGGATTAAATGCAGTTGTGCTGCTTTATAACAGCCAAATGCTATTAATAACTTCTGTGGTGTGTCTCCAGCCTAATCCAGTTGCTCTGCTGTCATTTCAGTGTCTTGGATCCACATAATCACACTGGGGGGATAATATATGATAGATCTTCATGTGCGAATACCCAGCTGCAATTGTAGGCGTTCTATACATTTCACTGGGATTCTGGCTATAGCAACCATTCAGAGACTGTCTGGTGACATTTGCCTAGGAAACATTGCTTGAGGCTACTATATTTTCCCAACTGGAACCTCAGCAAGTTCTGCATGAGTTTTTCCTGTACACCAGCTTTTATACCTTGAGCTGAGTTCAATAAAGAGACCAAGTTAGACACAGCTGTGGTCACAAAGCATTTGTGTGTGGATTCCAGATGCTGCACCAATGTGCCAGAGAAATCTACATCATTTACATCTTTTATGAGATCACTGACAATCCTTTGGCTACTTGATACTCATTCAAAATCCAGGCCACAGCCATGAAGAGTATCTCCAAGTCAAAGAGGCATCCTGCCTGTTGTGATGATGAACCTAAAGGAAAATTGTCTTCCCATCTTGCCATTGTATCCATGTGAAGGTCATGCATCACATGCAGCAGGTTATTTAGACTTCTACTGCCTTGTGCACTGCCTCTCTGCCTGTGGAATCAAAAGCAAATTTCCTATCTGTGAAAGCAATATGTAAAGGGCATCTGAATCGCTGATATCTCTCTGCCAATAGCCATAGGACATACAGCATGGACATCTGATCAGCCAGCAGTGAAACTGGATTGTCCTGGGTGGTGTTTATGTGTCAGCAGCAGCTGAATTTTGGCCAGAAAAAAGTGGCCATTGCTTTACCCAGAGCAGACACAGCTACAAGTGAAGGATTGCTGCTGCAGTCTGAACACAGACCTTTGCTTTTGGTAGTGATCTCATAGCATCGCCCTTTCATTTCATTGGGTTCTTACTAGATCTCTTGGCTCTTCCAAGCACAAAGTGTGACTGTGGCTGATTCAACAATGTAGGCTTGTAGCTCTGCTGAAACAGTCACACTGTTGTTCAACAAAACTGAGGTGTCTGTTGTTGCAATTCGGTAACATAACTTTTCACAACAGTGGATATATCTCTGTCACTTCTACAGTGAAGGACATTTGTTATGTGCAAGATGTACTCAGTCCATCTTCAAGTGCCACTTTAATGTGAGAGTTAACCATCTGGCCTGTGGACTGATATGGACCCACGGACAGCAAATAACAGAGGTAGCTATTGTCTATGAGTCAACTGAAAGACATGATGAACATGAATGTTATGGAACAGCCTTTTGTAGAAAACTTCTGTGTTTCACTTAGCTTTTGCTTTATAGTCTTTGTGGAAACTTAATTTCATCCCTATCTTTTTCGTTGTGGGTTTAGGTTCTAATGCATTGGCAAACCATAGCTATTTTATGGATTTTTGTAGTTTTGCAATTCATCTGCAAAAGTTAACATTAGGACACAGCATTGCATTCTTGAATGTCACAGCATTAAGTACAAGAACCATTACACACTCTATGCATGGGATAGTTCTTACATCTTCTGATCCCCCAAGGTGAGCAGAAATTTATATCAATGTTTGCTTCAAGAAGATCTATATAAAATGCCAGAGTCATGTGAAATACAAGTTTATTAATGTCCCACTGGTGATGTCTACCCCACATGATCTTTCCCCATCAGGCTGCAATTCAGAAGCTATCTCCATCAGGGCAAGTCTACCTTTCTGAGCCAGGAACATGTGGTAAGAAAGCTGCAGAAGGAGAGCAGATGCTTTGTGCAGTTAATGCTGCTTCTTCAAGCTGTCGCCCAATGCTTTTACAGCAAGGCAAACATGGACCATAAATTCCACCTCCTGGAAAATCCCTCCAGGATAAGCCATGGCCTCAGTTAAGTTAAAACAGCTGTACTTGCTTCCACCAGCTCTGTGAGGAAAACGTGCATTAGGCACTGAGTGCAATGGTAAGTGTGTAAGTAAGAGGCAATATCTGACCTCACTGACTGTTTCCTGGGTGCTTTGCCTTTTCCATGACCCCTCTGTGACTCCTCACAGACCTCAGTTGTGGAGCCAAAAGGAAGCAATGGAAAACCTGAGCTGGCTCCTCAACCTGGAGGTTGCCACTGGTGTTAAAGGAATTTGCAATAATGGGGACCTCTGTGTGAAAGGTAAATGTGAGCACACTGGTTAAAGGGCAGAAGTTAATGCAAACATCACCAAGGGAGGTAAGATAATTTTTATCTTGGCTGATAGTCAGAATTTCAAAGAAACACAGAATCATAGAACAGTTTGGGTTGGTAGAGACCTTTAAGGTCATTCAAGGCCAGGTTGGACTGGGCTTTGAGCAACCTGATCAACTTAAAGATGTCCCTGCTCACTGCAGTGGAGTCAGACTAGGTGACTTTTACATGATTCTATATAAGCAGCGACATATTCAACTAGATCAGGTTGCTCAGAGCCCCATTCATCCTAACCTTTAATATTTCAGGGGATGCACCGTCTACCACCAATCTGGGGAACCTGTTCCAGTATCCCACCATCCTAACCGTAAAAAAAATCTTACTTATATCCAGTTTGAATCTGCCTTCTTTTAGGGTAATTTTCTTCAGAGTTATATATTTACTCAGGAAGGAAGTGTAAAAATCACCTCAGTGCCAACACAGACCTGATGTGTGCAGGCGGGCTTCGCAGGAGCCCCAGGTCCAGCCGAGATAGATACTGCTGGATCCTATCAACAGACAGCAGGGAAGGTATTACTCTAGGAATTAACTTGTCTCCTGATCAGACTGTAGGATACTGGCTTCAGGATGAGAGATGGTTTCCACTGAGACACTGAGGTTTGTAGCTCCCAGAGGACTCTATATTCAGGTCCGGCAAGCATACAGGGACACAGAGAAATAGAGATTACAGCATTGTAACTGCAATCACAGTAGTTCAGCATGGGTATGGACTTGTCCTCATTGCTGTATGAGGTCAAACTGAGTGCTGAGGTTGAGTCCAGTTAGTCCCCAGAGCGAGGATAGTCCTGGTCAAGGATGGGAGGCTTGTGTCAAAGTGGTGACTTGCTCTTCATTGCCCTTTCCACAGGTGCTGTCTCTGTCCCAGGATGGCTGCCGAGCAGAGGTGAGCAGAAACACACATCTAAGTGCTAAATATTTTATGCTATTGCCTGATTGATTTTAAACCGTGCTTACTTGGCAACACGCCTCTCAGGACTTGTTACATAAGATTAGAGATATTTTTCCTAATGCAGCACTATGGCTAGTAAACCCAGTGTGTGCTGGTAACAGCTTAGAAGCTTGTATTTAAAAATGGAGCTGTGGCAGCATTTGGCCCACACACCATCAGCTCTTCCTATCCATCCCCATGGCCCATGATAGGACAGCAGTATGGCACATGCTGTCTGCAGTAGTAAATCACTGTGGTATGCCATGGCCAAATCTCAACTGCTGCTGTCCTTACCCTCTAAGACTGGCTTGAGCAAACATGCAGGATGGACATCCATGATACTTGTGTTTATGTGAGTGGCCTCTTCTCAGTTACTTCCCCACTTCAGGGAGCTGGTGCTCACTTGCTCTTCAAGTGGCAGATGGTCTAGCCCATTAGAACCATTGCTAGGTGGGATAAAGCATTGCAGGACTCCTCTCAGGATAGAAGAGACCCACTGTTGCAGGAGTCTTCAAATCTCCTTCATATATGCTGAGGAGTGTTCAAACTTGTCTTTACTCAAAATGATGTTCAGCTGGGAAAAGAGTCCATGTGGAGAAGAAAAACAAACATTCTTTGTCAATACCCCACAGCTGGCAGTAAATTTTGCTTAGTTGAACATATAATTTTTAATTAAAAAGGGAAAGAAATAAAACCATGATGAAATTTTTTGTTGTCTTGACAGATTTTCAGAAGTAACCTCTGAGGGGGCTTTGAAAGGAGAAAGGATGGCATAGCAAATATGACTGAATGGCAAACAGCAGCTTTGTTGTGTGAAATTCGAAAATATCTTTTCTTCCAGAAAATAATGTGCTTTTTACTGTACTTCTTCACAGTCCATTCAAAATGTGAAGGACTAACCATCACACCCAACAGTGTGTGCCAGCATCTCAGCTGTGACAGATGGCAGAGTCCATCGGTCAGGCCTCAGGGAACAGTCATTTGCTCTTCTCAGCATCCCCTCAGGAGAAGTGCCCTGGCCAAACAAAGGTGTTGTCAGACTTCAGCCTTGTACAGAGCTGCAAAGATGAAACAACCCCAGCTTCCCCAGCTCCTGCAGCCTCCATCAGTGTCTATGCCATTCTTTCAGGTTTCTATCTCAAATAATTCATATTTGTTTTAGGTAGAAGCCTGGAACTACTGAAGGCAGAAGTTTTGTTGCTGACCTGCCCATCTACCTTTTGCCATTATTAGTCTGTCTGTACACTGAGGGTCACTTCAAAGAACAAATGTTTCTTGCTGGGGATGTGAGATTGCTTTTAATTTGTGCCATGTATCAGAGCTGGAGTTTGAAGTTCTCTGGTGCACCTTCCATTTCTAATCAGCTGTTAACTCTAAGAGGAGCCTAACTGGGAAGTTGTAATCTGATTACACTATCTGCCGGGAGAAGAGGAAGGGCCAGCTCATTTTCTCTTGGTGAGAGAAGCTTGACTGTTTGGGAGATGCTGTGGAACATAAGGAGGCTTCTTAAACTTTTCTCATTAGCTCATTTCAGCAAGTGAGATTTGTGCTGACTGCATGCTTAAGCAGAGCATCAATCTGAGCTCTGTATGCCACCAAATCTCTTACAAAAGGGAAGAAGATGGGCTAGGCTGGAGTAGTAAATCTGCCCAGAAACAAAAATGGGAGCTTCCATTCCTTGTATATACTGAGACATGGCTTGTGAGTGCAATGGGAAGTCTTGGTGACTGGACTTGATCTAGGTATGTTGATGTGAACTGCCCAACACTCTTGCGAACAGCGCAGATAGCCAAAGAGTGATTCTGCCCCCCTTTCCAGTCTTGCTCTATTAGGATTTGAGGCAGATGATGAGCCTGTTCTGCCTTACTGCCTCCTCAAAAGCAAGAGAAACTCCCTCCTGCACAATGATGATACCACTTGGGTTGCTATCAGGAAGACTGATGGAGCAGTGGGAACAGTCACAAAAGCAGAAAAGACAATTGTTTAAATATCATACCTTACCCACGTGGGTCCCTTTAGGGTCTAAAAAGGAGCAAGATCAAGGCTGGGACTGTTATTCTTTTTTTCATCCCCATTTTTAAGCACTGAATAGCTTCTTCCTCCAGTGCGTCATTAGATTAAAGGTTAGCTTCATGGGACTGCAGTTATAAATCTCATTAAGAAGCAGCACACTAAATATGACAGGAATAAGCTATCCATTGATAGGAAGTCTTATACTTGTCAGGCAGTATTTTCTGAGTGGTCTCAGTATGGGAAGTAGGGCTGGGCAAAATGTACCTGTTGAAACTTTTTACTAGGCAAAAAAAAAGTCATTTTTTTACAAGATGAAAACATTGCCCTCCTATTTTTAGGTTTTGGGTTTTCTTTTACATCATATGCTGTATCCAGTAATCAATATTTTCAGTGATTTCAAATCAGTTCCTTGTAACATTTGCTCTTCCTGGGTCTCATTCTTTCAGCAATCTTGGTCTCCAGCTTGTGGCTGAGGATCAAGGGACTTGAGGGTCTTCAGCACTTCTTTGGGAGGTAATTACCCCCGTGAAAGAAAGTGTTGCTTAGAAGCAACAGTAACTCCAGAATAAAAAGTTTATATTTAAAACAACTGGGTTGCATTGACTGGAAGATCTGGTGATGCCTTCTGCTCCCCAGGGACCATGTTTGAGATCTGGCTGAGCTGTGTCTGTGTCAATATAGTAGTCCACTGAGGAGAAGCCAGGGTGTCTCTTCAGACTCTATAGGCATGGGCACAGTAACTTCTGTGCAGCCCAAAACTTGCTGTGAATTATCCTCCAGGCACCAAGGTGGATTTGGCTTGTCTCCCTCAGTACCAGCCTAGGAAGGCTTTTCCAGATGTACTCTTTGACTCCTGGTCCTCCCAACCTCTGAGAGTCTTGGAGGAGGAAGAAGGAAAACCATTACCTATGAACTGTTCCCTTCACACTATCAGTTATTTTAGTATTAAGGATTAACAGTATTTTGAAAAGCTATCGAAACAAAAGAAAGCACCTGTAATAAACATCTGCAAAGGATGCTTTTTATGTGCTTTCCACAAAGACACTGGTGATTGTAATTAGCCGCAGGGCCTGGCTGGCATTGCCTCCAGCAGCAACTGCCCTGGGTAGATGCCTGGAGCAAGAGCTACCTGACTGTCAGGAGCAATGAGGAGAGCTGGAGAAGATTCTGTGACTGCTGATACTGGCTGACTGTGATGCCCACATGGCACGCCAAGCTGAACCAAGACACTGACCAAGGCAGTGCCAGGCACTGGCATGACCAGCAAGTGAGGCACAGAGGTGGTGGGTGAAGTTGACATGAGTGACTGAGTGTCCAACTTGAGTGGCAGATGCCCACTGAAGTGACCCCACAAGTACAAAGCTAGTGACTTAAGTGAAACAGTATCCTCTAAAATAGTCCCTGCACATTTGTATAGATTAACTATTTTAATTGAGTATGAAGAGTTCATTTACTATTTTTTAATATATCTAAGACAAAAGATCTGCAAGGAAAAGTAACCCATGTGCAGCACTCCTGGTATGTCCTTAGTCCACTCTGTGCATCAGCAGTCCACTGGTGCACAGGAATTAGGTGAATGCTTGAGATGACTAATGGAAGAAGACAACAGATGTGTCCAGCTGGAACAAAACCCTGAGGTTTCTGATGGGGGCAACTCGATCATGCAGTGACTGTGCCATCTGATTTATTGCCCTGCCTGACCTGAGTCACAGGGAGACAATGGAGGGTTTTCTCGGCTGAGTGACGTTATCCACTCTGGAGGGATGTGACTGGAGTGACCTAGCTGAGAGGCTGCTTGCATGAATAAACTGACCCTATCAGTCCTGCTGAGCTGGTCACTGACATCATCTGAGGCAAAAGAAAACCCAGAACCATTTTTTATATCCAAAGAAGAAAGCAGGCTAAATTCAATGGCCAGTATGGGATATTTCTGAATATATTAAAAACATAATTTTATTCCTCTATTTTTATTACTTATATCACCAGTATCACCTGGAATCCACTCAAAAGTTCTGAAAGTGCTCAACAATTCACTGTAGTGTACTCTAGCTGCGTGAACCAACATCATGCCAGAAGAATGGCCAAGAAGGGCCAGTGATATCCTGGGGTGCATTAAGAAAACTGTGTCCAGCAGGGTCTAGGGAGGTTCTCCTCCCCCCCTACTCTTCCCTGGGGGGACCACACCTGGAATACCGTATCCAGTTTTGGGCTCCCCAATTGAAGAGAGACAGGGATCTGCTGGAGACAGTCCATTGAAGAGCAATGAGGATGATTAAGGGGCTTGAACATCTCTCTTATGAAGAAAGGCTGAAAGAACAGGGGCTGTTTAGCCTTGAGAAGAGAAAGCTGAGTGGGGATCTTATTAATGTCTATAAATATCTCAGGGGTGGGTGTCAAGTGGAAGGAGTCAGTCTCTTTTCCATGGTGCCCAGTAATAGGACAAGGAATAATGGGTATGATCTAGAACATAGGAAGTTCCACATCTACATGAGGAGAAACTTTATACTGTGAGGGTGATGGAGCACTGGAACAGGCTGCCTAGAGAGGTGGTGGAGTCTCCACCTCTGGAGACTTTCACAACCTGTCTGTTTGTGATCTTGTGTGGCCTGCCCTGGGTGATCCTGCTTTGGCAGGGGGTTGGACTCGATGATCTCTAGAGGTCCCTTCCAATCCCTAACATTTTATGATTCTATGAATGGAAGGGGCAAAATATGCTTGCTATAGTGCAGAGTGGAAGTAGTAAACACAAGAACAAGTGAGATATATCAGAGAAGAGTTTACAAAATGTCGTGTTGTCAAATCTGTTAATGTTCTTTGGAGGACTCTGGTTAACAGGGAGTCTTACTCAGTCTGTTTCTTAAAAAATGGAGTAGACAAGGTTCCTCTACAAAGATCTTCATAAAACCTGTGAAAGAAAAACTGGGTCAATCATGTTACAGATTCACAACCAGCTCAAGATAGTGAGTAAAGGTCTGTTTTCACAGTGCAAGGAGATTACTGAAGATGTCTCCCTTTCTTCTTATTGACATGTGCTTCCCATCATATTCATAAGGCATATAAGGAAGAGCGTGAATAATTGAATTGCAAAGATTGCAGATGTTACAGAATTACCTAGGATAGTGAATTGTGATTAAGTGAAAAGAGGCTGAAGGGTCTCGATTAAGTGGTTTGCAAAATGCCTCATTCATTGTCTTTGTAATATATCCCTCCAGCAGGATTATGCTTCTTCACCAAAGTTTTGGTCTGTCAGTTCTTTGCTCTTTATATAGTTATCATTAAATGTTCCTGTCATATGTTAACCTTGCTGTTTTTTTTCTCTTCATCTTTCCCAGCTATATGTAACCTGCTCTTGCTTGAGTACATGGTCATTAGCATACACAGCACGGCTGCTGCTGTTGTTATTCTCATTATTACCATAATGTCTGGGGCCAGAAGAGAGAAGCAGCTTTAGTCATTGAACAAACAGAGACAATCCCTGCACAAAGAAAAATCTCTAGCATTGTTCAAAATCATTTGGAAATCATTCCTGTATCCTACTCTCCCTTTAAAATATTCAATTTTACCCATCAGAAAGCTACTACAAAATGTGCTTTTTTGACAGAGTTGACTATTTTGCATTAGATCTTTCTTACCACCTCACTTTCTATCTAGTTTTGGTGACCATGTGGAAACCACATCAGGTGAATCCCTATGGGACTTCACTTGCTAGTGGTTTCCTATGTGCTCTGGGGAATCCAACCATATGTTAAGTACTGCAATAACAATATAGAATCCCCAGTTTTTTGAGAAATATAGCTTCATTTCATAGTCTTACAGTCATCTGTCCCCCTTGTCCACGCTGTGCGTAAAAAAAAAAAAAATAGCCCTGCTGGATTGGATTTTGGTTTATCAACATTTTGGTGTTGAGATAAGATCTTCACCTTGGAAAAGCATTTATTCCCAGTCAGACACCACTGGCTGGTGCTGCACAATAAAACAGCAAGTTGAAGTCATGCACTCATTTTGCTCAATCCACTGTGAGCAGAGGGATCTAGCAGTGAGCAAGATACAGTTTGCATTTTGACGTAGTGCCAGCACTCATCTGCATAGGAGATCAAAGGCAGTGGCTGAAACATAGAAACAGCTTGTAAACAATTGGGCTGTGCTTATTAATACAGATTGATTACATTGTTTTCTTTCTGTTTAATTCATTTGGGATATTGAGCTATACTACAGAAGTGTGGATGGACCACGGTGTCATGAGGAACATGCTTTTGAGCCTTAGATGGTAATATATATTGGGCTGGCACCAAGGGCAGATGTAAAAGCAGCATCATTTCTAACAAGAAAAAAAGGAGGGTAATTGTTGGTGACTCCCTTCTGAGAGGAACTGAGGGCCCCATATGCCAGCCAGATGCACACCATAGGGAAGTCTGTTGCCTCCCTGGGGCCAGGGTCAGAGATATTACTAGGGAAATATCTGGTCTGGTATGGTCATCAGACTATTACCCTCTATTGATTATCCAGGTTGGTAATGATGATGTTATGGATAGAAACCTGAAAACAATTAAAAAAGACTTCAGGGCCCTGGGGAGATCACTTGGGGGCTCAGGAGCCCAGGTAGTGTTCTCTTCAGGAATGAATACTGAAAGAGGAAGGAAGACCCACCTATTAACATGTGGCTGAGAGGCTGCTGCCACCAGCACAATTTTGGGTTTTTTGAGCATGGGGAGCTTTATGCTGCACAGGGTCTGCAGGCTACAGAGTTCATCTGTCTCAAAGTGGGTAAAGAATCCTTGCGCATGAGCTGGCTGGGCTCATGGAAAGGGCTTTAAACTAGGTCTGAAGGAGGAGTGGGATAAAACTAGGCCTGCTAGAGTTGAGCCTAAGGGTGGCAGGCCGTTGTTAGGAATTGTTAGCCCAGCTCAAGTGTCTTGTACTCTAATGCATGCAGCATGAGAAACGAGCAGGAGGAGCTGGAGGCCAGGTGCACCACAACTGCTATGATGTAGTTGCCATTACATAAACATGGTGGGACGACTCTCATGAGCGGAGTGCTGCAATGGATGGCTATAAACTCTACAAATGGAATAAGCAAGATAGAAAGGGTGGTGGGGTGGCTCTCTATATTAGGGAGTGTTTTGATTGCAAGGAGGTCAACAAGTGTGACGGGCCAGTTGAATGTTTATGGATAAAGTCAAGGAAGGCCAATGAGGTGGATATCCTGTTGGGAGTTTGTTATAGACCACCCAACCAGGATGAAGAGGTTGATGAATTGTTCTACAGACAACTGTCAGAAGCCACAAACTTGCAAGCCCTTGTTCTTGTGGGGGACCTCAACTTATCAGACATCTGCTGGAAATATAATACAGCAGAGAGGAAACAGTCTAGGAGATTCCTGGAGAGTGTGGAAGAGAACTTCCTGACTCAGATACTAAGTTAGACCACCAGGAGAGGTGCCTGCTGGACTTGTTTACAAACAGAGAAGGTCTGCTGGATGATGTGGTTGTTGGAGGCCATCTTGGGCTTAATGACCATGAAATGATAGAATTCTCAATTCTTGGCCAAGTAAGGAGTGGGGTCAGCAAAACTATTACCGTGGACTTCTGAAGAACATGGCTGGAGGAGGAGATGGAAGAGTAACAGGAAGGAAAATAAGGAACAGGAGGAAGAGGACGGACAGAAGTAGGATCAGGAGGAGCAGGAGGAATAACTCCTCCTCCTGCCGGTCTGATTTCTATGTTCCTTCTCCTCAGATAGGTTGCAGGTATGGGGCACATCTAACAACTCACTAACACTGCTTGTTTCACTAACAGCCTCAAACTTAAGGTAATGGGCTTGAAATTTAGGAAGCTCAACACATGGCCTGGCTTCCCTCCTCTACCTGATGGAGTATGATAGCGGGGAGATATCAGTTAAATCTAAATGAATAGTGATAGAACAGATGCTCATATACTTGAACAGGAGTCATTAGCACTTGCCCTGTTATACTTTTTATGTATTCCCAAGTGGCAGCATGAGGGAGAAAAAGAGAATTTAGCAGTATGGACAGGGATTGTGTGGTGTCACTTAACCTTTGGGCATGGCCACTGCTTATTTACAGTGAAGATGTAGCTCTAGGGGCTCCCAGGAGCTTAAAGAAGGTAAGACTCAAAAAAACAGTCTTTATTGCAGCATTTGTGACAACCTCTCCCAAATTTATTACAGCAAGTGCCTCCTGACTTCAAAGTGCAAACAGCTTTGGCCAAGATAAACCTGAGATAAAGGACTCTGAGGGGGTGAGGATCTTATTTTTCTTCTCAACATTGCAGAATGACAGTGTCAGTAATGAAATCTGTCAGCACTTGCATGAATGACTTGTCTTCATCGGGTGCTTGCATGAATGACCTGTCTTCATCAGACAGACAACATCACAAAAGTTTTAACAATACCATTAATAATTTTATGTGGGTCAATTTACATGGGAGTTTCCCACCTCACGTGCTCTCTGTCAAAAGAGCTACGTGAAGCAGGATTGTATGCTTATGGATTAATCATGTTGTGAATCTCTGTGGCTGAATTTTGTTCTGCACATGGTAGTACACACTAGTTGCATACTGAAAAGCTAAAAACTCTGCTTCCTCCCCTCCAAACTCCTGCAACTCAGTCACAGGGGAGAATATTAATGCAGCTCTCAGCTATCACCTGGTATTCCTGACACATCTGAGGTTTTGTACTGCAGTACAGAACTCCTTGGGGAGGGGATGGATGAATGGAAAACAATCAGGGAATCTGTACTTCACATGTTTGTTCATGATTTGAAGCAGGGTTCTCATTTTTCTCACTTTGTTCTCTGCTACATGTTTGTAAAGATACTGAATCCTTTCTGCAAATGAAACCTGCTTTGATGATTCTGAAAGCTCCCTCTTTCAGAGATTGTCCTGTTTCTTGGCTTTTACAGGCTATCACAACCATAGTACAAATGAAGAAAACACCACACATCTAGAGATGCCTCTAGTGACCTGAGTTTTAAGCCTAAAATCCCTTTGGATTAGATATAAATGTTTTTGCCTTATCCCAAAATTGGCTTTTGCAAGAACAACAGAAGATGAAGTGGTTGTTCAATCCCAGGTGCATCTTACGGTGATGGTATAAATTAGTTTGTAGCTCTCATCTGACTCTAATAATCACTGAAGCTTAAACTGAAGCTGAGTGCAGTCTACATGAATCAGATGGCGTATTTCTCAGACCCTAACTCTGCAATGGCAAACAACACTTCTTTGCTCAATGCCTTTAAGCTGTGTAACACCCAACAACAAGTTAGACAAACTGAGCAGGAGAACAGTTGTTCCAGCTAAGGTCAGTCCTTCAGGCTCTCAGAATTTGTATTGATTCTGCTTTTTTCTCAACTCAAGGGTGAAACCAGCCAAACCACTCAGCTCTTCCAGACCATAAATCCTGTAACAGAGTGGAGAACAGAGTGTCAGTTTTGAAAGCAGCAGTTACTCCAGTAGGTTTTCCCTTCTTGCTTGTGTGTTTTATTCATTGTTTATCTGGGTTTTGCTTTATTTTCTAATTGTGTTCTGTTAGCATAGCTAGGGATTTCAATTGGGTAGTATGTTCCAGCTGATGATCACTATGTATGTTATAAATGCTGGATTTCTGGAATTGTTCAGTTTGTGTTATTTCATGTATAACTGCTGTTCCCCATGTTTGATAGCAAAATAGTAGGGGTAGTCCTGTGGCAAAGCTTGTAAGCTGTCTAAGTTCATGGATAAACAGGTTTATTAAGTGTGTGGTTCATTGCATTGAAGCGATAGCTCCATGTACAGAAGAGCACATTATTTTCACTCTAGGCTTACACTACAGGTGGTTTCTCAGAGCGATAGCCAGATACTCTTTGAGACACTGTTCTCTAAACAAAACCTAGTTTTCCAAAACTGGAGCACAGACTAGTTTCTGGAGTGTGGTTTTCACCCTTTACCCTCAGAGCTTATCTTAACCCCTGTGGCAATATTTGCTTTGACTTTGATACATGCATGTTCAAACCCACAAGCAAAAAAGATGAGGAAACAGAGAAAAATTAATAAATAAATAAAAAAATGTTAAGCCTACCTTTTGCAGAGTAGAGCCTTCTAGCACACCTCAGTAGCCTGGGTGTTTTAAGAGAGGGGTGAATTGAAGTAGAACTGAGTAAGTTGAAGGGAAGTGAATGCAGGTTTTACCAGCCTCTGGCAGTGGAAGCAAAAAGATCTGCATATTTATTGATTACAGTGTGCTCTACATCCTAGGAGAAGGCATTCAGAGCTAATGGTGGGTTTATTTGTTATCTCTGGTTCAGAAATCAGAATGAATAATTTATAAGCAGTGGAATGCAATTGGACCTCTAACAAATTATTTTGACTTTTTTGGAAGTAAAAGAAGGAGGGAGGGAGACAATCTGGCCTGTGAGCTCTGCATGGGTACAGAGTGGCTGAGGACCCAGTGAAGAGCACACTGTTTTTTGTCATTGGACCTGTTAGCAGGTCATTGAGCAGCAAACAGATATCCTTGCAAAACACATAAATCGTCTCAACCCCTTGGAGCACACTGAGACAATTTGAGGGGTTGGCCAAAAGGGAATGCAGAGCTGAGCAGCCTACAAGCATGTGTAACCACAGTAACCTCATACCATGCTCAGTTATCCTTGCTCAATACAAGTAGTGCATTAAAGTAAGAGGACAACAAAGAGGAAGGGAGACTTTTAGAAATTACCTAAGGCATCTCTGTTTGCTCTCCTGAGCTAAATATATTTGTCTCCAGACAAATATTTTTGTCTGCATTCTTACTGAGGGTGCTTCTGGAGCCATCCTCAAGACAGAGCTCAGCTCCTTCGTAGAGAGTGAATCTGCAGTCATGGTTTGGGTGGAGCCGAAGGTGCCCAAAGAGCCTCTCAGACCTGGCGATAATCCTATGTGGGACAGTTAAGTCTTGCTGGTAGCTCCTCTTGTAAATGTCCCCTGCAATCTTTACAGTGCTTTCTCAGTGGTCGCCAACCTTGCAAAACAGAAAAGTGCAGTAGCTTGGCCACTGCTCAAGCCTGAGTGACTGAACACCTGGAGAGTCCATCATCACATCAGGGATGAATTCCCACTGAGCTTTGGTCTCAGAAAGCAAGCTGAAAATTACTACCCTTACCTTCTTCCATTCCTCTAGCCTGAGAATCAATGGTATGTCGACTCCCTGCCTGAACACAGGACCAAAATTTGCTGGACGTTTTACTGACTTCACGTTCTGTGTAGACTTCCTTCATAATTATTATTTGTCAGCATAATGAGTAAGACTCTGAACCCATTGGAAGCCTTGGTAATTACTCTTTCTAGTTTTTATTTGTTTTATTTTGGCACCTTTTCCCCAGGAAATGAAATTGTAAATCATCTGTCAATACAGGAACGTTACAAAGGGTCCTTTTTTTTTTTTTTTTTTTTTTCTTTTTTCCCTAACATGAAGAAAAGAAGTCCTTCCATTTGGATCACAGATAAAATGACAAGTCTTTTATTCCTCTGTGGAAGGATTTGCCTGTGGAATACAAAATATTATGTACCTTCTGCTTATGATAAATTTAATCCTCTCCCTAGTAGCAATATTAGGAGCCTAATTTGGATTTACAGGAAAGCCTAGAGAGCAATTATTTTACTGCAGCAGCATAAACAGCTTCTCATGTGAAAGAGTATCAGGCCCAGTGTGTCCCCATAGATACCAAAGGGCATTTGCAAGAGCTAAGAATTTAATTCAGTTACATCTTCATTTTCTTGAGAGTGTATGGTGGTGGTGGTCTTGTCACATCTGAAGCTGGAAAAAATCCCAAAACACTTCAACCACAGATCAGCAACTGGGGAGGTAAGTTGAGGTTTCCAGAGTCCTAAAACTCTTTCAGGGTGTAGGATGCAGTGGCTTTATTGCAGGGGCTTATTGCAACCAAAGCTGCCCAGCACCCCTTCTGACCAAGTACCGGTGCGGGTGGCTGTTGGGAACTACTATACAACTAATTCCTAAACCTTAAGGAAAGATCAACCAAACTGGGCACACACTCATGGATCAAGGGGAAACCTCCCACACCAGAGTGCACAAGGTGTCACTCACCCAAAGGGGGGTGAGGCTCACTCAATCCATGGAGACTTCCTCAATCCTGTCAATCACAATGAGGTGCAGCTTAATGGCCAGGGCACAAAACTGCTCTGGAGTGCTCTGTTTGTTTTGTCCTCTTTGTCTGTTGGGGAGGCTGCACCTGCCACACTACTGTAGCATCCTTCCTCTTCCTCAACAATCTTTCCTTCTCCCAAATTTGATGTGGTGTCTTTCACTCTCTGCAGGTGTCAGTGGTCTCTATTCACAACCCAGGATGCTCAAGGGCTGGGCTACTGTCCCTCCACACAGTAGGGAGGGGGGGCATCACATTTTGAAGGGGCTTTGGGGCCATCGCTCCTGTTGGCATGGATACAATCTCCTCTCTCCTCCAGAGAACAGGGGCCATCACTCAGGGAAAAGGCCCAGGACAGGCTGATGAAGATGCCTGAACTGGAAACAGTCTTGTTGTTGGATGAGACTCTCTATCTCAGCTTAGCAAACAGGCAAGAACATCCAGTCCCATAAAGAAGTCCTGTGTGATGGTTTTGCTCTACAGGATTAGGATCCTGAAGTATTTCATGATGAGACCTCAAATAAATTAGGAATGCAAAATTTTGTTCCCTATCCCAAAAACTTAGTCTGGAGGTCCTCCAAATGCATTGGACATACCTTATCTTCATTAAGGATCCCTGCCCCACACGCAGCTGCCTTTAGTGAATCCCTAAGACAAGGTCTGTGGGGAAATTGCATCTTCCAGGAGAAAATGAACTTTTTTGAAAGTACAGTGACATCTCCATGTAAAGGCCCAGATTCTTTCTAAATATGTGGAAAACTCCACAGGCCAGCATGACTGAAAAGCCAGTTGTGACCAAAAGCAGCACAGAAACCTGGGCCATGTTTGTGAACTGACAACAGCATGCACCAGGACATGAACTGAGATGACAGTTTGACTTACTTGCAGATCAACCTTCACAGCCTGTAAAACTGGTCATATGCACCTCCTGCCTCCTAAGTAGGAGAGATGTAATGCAGGTTGACCTCCAGGCTACAGTTAGGCAGGAGTGGATACTTGCTCACACCTGGTTATTGCTTCTGTTTGCAACAAGGCCTGCAGCTAGATGGTCAAGACTCCTTATGTATAGCCTCTGACCTGGGGAACACCCTTGTCCAAATGGTGAAAACACAGCTTTTTTACTTCCCTGATCCTAGCCGTGGCAGGCTCCAGGGACTGCAGTGATTAGACCTGTTAGTCTGAGCTCGGGGAGTCATATAGTTGAGTGAGAGATATGGATTTTATTTCTTTTTGGCATTACATTCTAGCTTGTTTGGCTGCTGGAAATGGTTGGACACAAAAGCCCTAAGGAAAATGAGAAGATACCAACATTTCTTCTGTCTTTCAGCTAATTGAATTTTGGAAAGCTGACTTTTGGGGTTTCATCTCCAGAGGGTAGTAACTTCACAAAGTCTCTGTGGCTTGTTTGTCAGCTGATGTCCTTCAGTAGAGCTCCATCCAAAGGATGGAGAAAGGCAGCACCTGAGTCTCAAAACATGCTGTGGAAGCCACCTCTGTCATTGAGAAAACGTCTTGGGAGAATGGGATCTCATGCAGTGAGGCAGAGACACCCAGATAAGGTACTGCAAGTTCAGCATATAGGCTTGGTGCTAAGTTGCAGGCCAGCAGAATAAGGCAGACCTCTGTACTTGTCAGCAGTTTAGTAAGAGCTTGTGGGTTTACCTGCCATCAGCATCAGACTTTTTACTCGCAGCCTTTCTCTCTCATCCTCTCTGGAAAAGAAAAAAGCCAAACCAACCCACACATCCATCCCTCTGTTATAATTGCTTCATACAGGATATTTTCTGCTTTGACTTGGTACCATTTTTGCCAGTAACTTGCAGAAAGTGAGTCACTGAGCAATCTGGACACAGGCCAAGGGCAGGCTGGGGAAGACGTGAATGTTGTTTTCCCTGCTGTGGCAGATACTTTAGGCTGTGCCACTGGTGGGTAAGCACTACTCTTGGTTCTTGTGCAAGGCCATATGGTGAGAAATAGGTGGGAAAGGCCTTCCCCATACAATGAGAAGTCCTGTTCTGTTGTGTGCACTCAGGGGGTGGTTCCCATGTGCACTGCATCTTTTCTCTCCAAGATGAGCCAGAGGGCCAGGGTTTGGCTGCACAGATGCTCTAGATGGAAGAAAAACAGTTCTCTCATTAGAAGTTTGGTTTGGAAAGTCCCTGGGACAAAAGGGGCAGGTGGATGTTTGAAGGAAGGCTTGGGTCTAAACCAGTTTCTGCTAGTTTAACCACATCAGTCTTGTAGATCAGCAGACTGGACCAAAAGGACCAAAAGGGAGCTCCCTCATTTTGCAGGAGAGACTGGGTTTAATCCTACCATGACATATCAGTAGGCCGCACATCTCTGGTGTTATGGCCAGTCATCTGCAGCAGGAGGAGGGATAAGGTGAGGCAGTCCATCTCCTTCTGCACTCCAAATATTTTGTGCTCACTGTGTGCTGGGTTGCTGCATAAGCCAGGGCAAGATCAAGCCTTGAGCTCTGTTGGGCTGTTCTGGGAGTAGCTGGGCTCCAAGGAAGTGCTGGAGGCAAGATTTGTCGTGAGAGGTAATATTTTTTTATGGGAGCAATTCACAGAGGTGGATAAAAGGGACAAGCTTTAGAGCTCCCAGGTCCTTCTTCATGTCTGAAATAGGAGCAGTGAAAGACAAGCCAGGGAACTGAAATTCATAACTCTGGACACTAAACATCATGGGCTCTATAGAGATATTGGTTTTACGGCACTTTATAATTCTTATCCCTTCCTCTCAGCTAACAGCTTCTTGTTGCACCAGCAATAAATTACGTGCTGCTCTCATTTTCTTTCTCTCTCTCTCTCTCTCTCTCTCTTTCTCTTTCCCAGAGGACTTTTTTCACCTCTCTGCATTCTAAAAACATCCCTCCCCCACTTACTGGGTACCAACTATCTTTTCTCACCCAAGCCAAGGTGGCACCAAGTTAATTAATCAAATTAAACCCTGAGCAGTTGTTCTCAGTTTGTATTTAGCACTGCAGCTGGCATATCTATCCCAGACTCAGATGGGTGTGTGTACCCAAAAAGCAGCTTTTTTCACACTGTATACGTTGATTGCTTTAATAAAGGTACTACACTTAAACTGACTTGGTGCTACCAGATAAAGCAGGCATGATTCCTGCGGGTGCAATGAATTTGCCATCACATTGGAAGCTTTTTCTGGTATACAGGGCTGCTGTATGACCTTTGGGCTGTGGGCTCTCAGTAAGGGTGATTTGTTTAACTCCTGAGTGGCTGTGGGTTAGTCCTGCATTGTCAATGGCATGTGCATGGGGGCTTGTTTCCAAACCTGGGCACTTTGAAACACAAAATTTAACACCTGCTGTTGGACCCACCCCATTATCACTTCAGAGGCTTAGTCACTAGGCACAGGCAAATGAAATGCAGAGCATCCCTCAGATCTTCCCACTGATAAGCCTAGGAATGACAGAGGGAGGCTCAAGGCTGAGCCAGCTCCCAGCCTGTCTGGAAGAATCTTTTTCTCTTTGTTAGGCATCTAGAGTTTAAATAGTGTGAATCTGGACTCCACAGTTTCTAGAAATAGGGATGGCTACATAAGCAAGTGAATTCTAGGGGATTGTTGGTGCCTTTTCCATCAAAGGAACAGAAACAGTGATGTTTCCCAGCTTCCAGCCCTAATCAGCAGCCCCCCAGCCCAGATGGGCATCCCAGAATGTCTCCTGCTCCTTGTGAGGATACAGCTTTCATAGGATATGGCAGCAAATCGTGACACAGCATTTGCAAATGTGATCAAATACCTCAAATACAACATGCGTCTGCGGCTTTTGCATAAGCCTAACAGGCTGTGGGTGATGAGCAGCTGCTGCAGTGGATGCCTGGCTCCCTGAGTGGCTCTGTCAGAGTTAGTCACCAAGGCTGGATGAAGAGAGGACCCTGTCAGACCTCTGAGTCCCTCAGCCTTTGACTCCATGGACTCCCTCAGTGGGGAGAGAGAATGGGTGAGAAGACAGAGATGCATCACGTTAAACAATGAAAATTAATATTTTGGGGGCCAAGAGGGACTGGGCAACCACACAACCATTGTTACATCTCACAATACTGGTACAAGCCCATGCACAGTGCCCAGCACATCTCCCAGTTACATCCAAGACCATACTTTCCACATGGGCCATAACCATGAGCTGGCTTCAGCCAAATGAGAGTCTTGTCTCTGAACTTTTCTTGGCCCTGGTAATACATGTTTTGCCAAATGTGGTGAGTGTAAGCTGAAGACAAATGGGGGGAGTTTGAGAGAGAATTTTTGTAATATGATTTCTGCATCATGATAAAGCAGTAGAGGTGGTTGCTCCATAAGGAAATACTTCTGGAGGAACAACACATCATGGTTTCAGGAAGTCCCACCAGTTTCTTTTTCTATCCCTCTGTCGTGGTTTAGGGTCAGGGCAGCCCCTAAGACCCAACAGACGCTCTCTGTTAACCCCCCTCCCTCCCCAAA
>JANHFX010016117.1:43394-59616 GCA_027560015.1 Chloroceryle amazona
GAAAAGAAAAGAAAAGAAAAGAAAAGAAAAGAAAAGAAAAGAAAAGAAAAGAAAAGAAAAGAAAAGAGAAGAAAAGAGGAAAAGGAAAGAAAAGAAAGAAAAGATAATAACGTAAATAGGTAAGAATGGGGATTGCCGAGACTGCTAGATCTAGAAGTTCAGGCTATATTTCATTGCTTGCCAAGAGAGAATAAACTATCAGTAGGGGCAATCCAAAGAGTATTATTATGGATGATTACATTTGCTTTAGTTGGTTTCAAGGAATCTTGATTGAAATTAAAACCCAAAGTATTGTGAACTAGCTGTTATGCTAGCTTGGAAAGCAGAGTGCTTTTGATAGTGCTTTAAAACTGACAGGGCAGGGAGACCCGCCAGCTGAGCAGGTTTGACAGCTTGGTTCAAACCAAAGGCAAGCTTGATGCAAGCTGTAATCAAAGCAATGCCTCCCAGACTGAACCTTGGGTGTTACTTAAAGAGGTGAAACTGGTATGAATTGATGCTGAGATACATCTTACAGTCTTCATTCATTTCACCAGACACAGATCCAAACACTGGCATCTGTTCTTCAGAAGTACACAAGTGTCAGCTTCCTGCCCGAAGTTCTTGATGTGGGCCAGAAAGTAGTACTAGCTTCAAAAGAAGCTGAATCTACCCACAGTCTAACCTAATTTTGCTAATCTGTTATTGATAAGGAGGAGAAATGATCTCTATATGAGGAAGAAACACTTGCTTGGGAAATAAAATGAACACAGAACGGAGGCCAGAATGATGCTGGACTTCTTCACAAAGCAAGATCATCCTTAAAGGCAATCCACTGAAGGAGATGAGATGGCAACTAAAGGCAAATCATCACTGATTCAATTAGAGGTGCTAAATCACAACTTGACAATGTTAAAAGCATGGACCACACTGGTATCAAAAGCAGTGATGATGATATGAGGCACCTTGAATGGGGCAACGACAGAGAACAGTGAAAAATGTTCACAAGGTCTGGTCGTGGTGGCATTTTTGAATACACTCTGTGAGTACAAAGTGCAGTACTGCTGGTGATGACATGGAAGAAAGATCATAGAAGAGAGCAGAAGTCCCTCCATCATGGAAGAAGCAAAGGCAAAGCTGGGAACTCTGCAAATGGTGAGCTGCTTTTTCTGATTTGAATGGGAAATGAGAGTAAGTAACTTAGAAAAAGAAACTTGGCAATACTGTTTTCTCAGTAAAAAAAAAGCTTAAGACTTTCATAAACCACTGGAACAAGGTATTCATGGTCTCTAATCCAAATATTCACTAGCCAACAGAAGCAATTATAGGAAATAAAAGATGTGCTTGATCTTCAAGCTGACACTGGAATGCAAATCCCTTGGCAAAGGATGAAGCTGAGTCCAGTTTCAGGTAAATAAAAATGGTGATGTCGTGAACGTTCCCATATCAATCCAGTCACATAAAGAACTGGATCATTTGCTATGATATTTCTGAGGAGAGCTGAACACTGCTGTAGCATTAATTTATCAGGATAGAGATAGTTCAGTTCATTTAACAGTGGAATGTGTACTTCTCATTATGCTGCTGTGGCAAAAGTGGAAATGCTCATTAAATTCCCTGGGAATCAGATGCTTCTTCTGTATAAATATGCCTCTCACAGCTTTACCAGATCATTATGTTTTAAGGGGATGAGCTGTCCTGGCAAATTTGCAGCAGATTAAGTTTGAAATTAGAGTGGATACTCAAGAGATAAAACCTTTATAAGTGAAATCATTGTGGAAAGCAAGGCACAATGGTTGAAGGGTCACAGACTAAACTGGCAGGCAGTTTAGTGATCTGTGAGCAGAAGGGGTGATCTGCATGTCTTGGAACCATGATGAATCTTTCCTAAAACAAACAAAGGAGGTAGCCTGGCAGGCACACAGCAAGGCCCAGACATGATGGCAATGCAGAACAGATCTCATCTGCAGCTGTTTTTTAGCTAAACAGACAGAAGTCAATCCAAACCAAAATGCTGGCATCTTAGTATTACAACCCTCATGTACAGAGGAAGAGTAATTCCCTGTAGTTTATAAACACAGGTGGTTTACAAAATCAAGATCTTCAAATACTGGGTCGTCTAAGAAAGAAGCAGTAGTCTGCACTTACACACAGCACTGTGGGAAAATGGAGAAAAACTGCTGAGAGGCAGCCATGACTGGGTTCTGAGTAATACAGTGGTAATGGCTGAGGTTTCTACTCTTAGAGGAGAGGAAGCTGTTGCCATCATGGAGCCATGGCTGAAGACAGTGACAGTACTGCTTCAGTATGTCATGAGATTTTTTTACAGCTGGGTTACTTTATTAGGTATGGAAAGTTGCCATGCAGAAACCTGGAAGTATCTGGTGGCAGCTGGAGGTATCAATGGAGGGAAAGTGGGAAATGCAGCTCTGTGAGAGAAGGATTTATCCTTTTGCAAAGAAACCACCAAGCTCCAATGGATACTTTGGCTATCTCCTGAAATTCCTTATGTCTGGGGCTTCCTTGAGGTAACAGGGTCATTCACTGAGAGGATGATTGTCAATTGGTGACGGATTTATTTGATTTCAGAAAATAAAATCCAAAGGTGAGGTCAGGACTCTGGGGAGACTCCATCTTAAGAGTTGTTTGGGTTTTTTTTGCAATGTTGTTAGATGTCTTTTGGCAAGCTCATGACCTCCAGGTATAGTCACAAATCAGAATTAATTGGGCTTTTCCTCCTCTTTACATTTATCATGTATGTAAATCTTCAGCTAAGAGGCCAGGCTTACGTCTGAACCATGAAAAAAAAAAATCATAGTAACTTATAACTGGTAAAGAATCCAACCCCTATAAGTATTCTTGACATTGCTCAGAAAGCTGCAGTTTCTAGCTTTGATATATATATTGCTATAATTGGCAGAATGACATGATTAATTTTATTTAGTGGAATCCTTTGTGCTTTGTAAGTATTACAATGTGTGAACTGGTGCCGTCAAGTCTGCAGAGATTGATGTCATGGTGCACTGCAATTAACTGATGATTTTAAAAGGTAATTATCTAAGAGGATGGAAATGGAGGTGGGAGAAATGGAAGTGTGAGTTACTTAGAATATCCCTTATCATAAACCAGCAGAATTAATTGAACTTAATCAAGACTGCTTTTGAGGTAATGCTATAGTCCTTGTTGGCTTTGAAAAGAGGCAGCAAAGAATATGGAAGAGTAGCTATTGGCCTTGGTTCTTTGGACATGTGGGCATTAAACATAAAGCTGATTTCTTGACAAGGGTTATTCATATATGAAAAAGATTCTATTGTTAAATTATTTTTTAAATTGTTCCACAAAGAATTAAAACATTATGGGCTTGTTTCTTGCATAAGATGCCTGCTCAAATGCAGTTATTGTTATTTAATAAAAAGAAAAATTGTTGAGTTGTTTCAAACTACTCAGAAATGTGCCAGTTAAGAACTATATGAAGAGATGGGAGGTGAAATCTTGCAAGCACTGAAACACCAGACGAGTCTCTGCATGAATTTCTAAGGAAAAGGGACTCTTTCATCTAAAGCTCTGCTGAGTTTTTGCATCACCATGCTGCCAGTGCAAGTTGTCCAAGACATCTCCATGCTGCTGCGGGAGGTGTTCGTTCAGCCTCAGGTCAAGGCAAGCACGACTGCTTCACACTGGTCTGTGTATCCAGACAGAACATTATCTGGGACAAACAGATGTAGGTTAGTCAGCACCTATACCCACATTATCTAATTTTACAAGAAAGAGGAAGCACCTCTTGAGCTGCACTAGAAAACAAACTGCTTCATGAACACGGGCTGGCAGCTTCCTTGTATTTTAGTTCATTTTTGACAAAGGTGTCTTTGTTTTTTTTTTCCTTTTACAACAATGTATCTGAGAAACTAGTATCTTCTGCTGGATGAATCTCACTGGAGGATACAGAGGAACACATCCTGAACATTTTGTTTCTATGGAAACTAATGCACTTCTTATAGGGTGGGGGGGGTGACAAGGGAAGAACAGGAAGAAGAAAAAAAAAACTAGAACAAAGTAGGATAATTCTGTAACTTTTGTTGTTATTTGTCTTCAAAGATTTTTGTACCTCACTGAGGGCTGTCTCACCCATGACTGTAATGCAATCTCCCTAAATCCTGAGGCAAAGACAACTTTAATAATATTCTGTTGGAATCACAAGGTACCTGGTAATGACTTCTTAGTGATAGTTGTCCTCACTTCAGTGACTTCAGGAGCACCATACTGAAGCCCATAATTTCCAACATCCCCATAAGGATGAATATTATTTTGGGATGGAGTCTGTTACCAAGTGCAACATCATAGAATCATAGAATTGTTCCCATTGGAAGAGACCTTTAAGATCATCAAGTCCAACCATTAACCCATCATTACCAGATCATCACTAAACCATGTTCCTTAGCACCACATCATCTACCCATCTTTTAAATACATCCAGGGATGGGGACTCAACCACTTCCCTGGGCAGCCTGTTTCAGTGCTTTACAACCTTTTCTGTGAAGATTTTTTTCCTAAATCCAATCTAAACCTCTTCTGGTACAACTTGAAGTCATTTCCTCTTGTCCTATTACTTGTTAGTTTGGAGAATAAATCAACCCCCACCTTGCTACAACCACCTCTCATGTAGTTGTAGAGAGCGATAAGGTCTCCCCTGAGTCTCCTTTTTGCCAGACTAATCAGCCCTATCTCTCTCAGCCACACTTCATTAAGACTTGTTCTTTAGACCCTTCACCAGCTTTGTTGTCCTTCTTTGGACATGTTGCAGCTCCTCAGTGTCCATCTTGGAGTGAGGGCTCCAAAACTGAACATAGAACTCAAGGTGCAGATTCTCCAGTGCTGAGTACAGTGGGACAAACACTTCTCTAGTTCTGCTGGCCACACTGTTCCTGATGCAGGCCAGGATGCCGTTGGTCTTCTTGGATACTTGGTCACACTGCTGGCTCATGTTCAGGCACCCCCAGGCCCCTTTCTGCTGAGCAGCTTTCCAGAACTCAACCCCAAGCCTGTAGTGCTGCTGGGAGTTGTTGTGGCCCAAGTGCAGGACCCAGCATTTGGTCTTTTTGAACCTCATACCACTGGCCTCAGCCCATCATTCCAGCCTGTGTAGGTCCATCTCTAGAGCCTCCCTACTGAGGTCAACAAAATCAGATCAACACTCCCATCTGACTTGTTGTTGTCTTCAGATTTACTGAGGGTGCCCTCAATCTCCTCATCCAAGTCTTTGATAAAGATATTAAAGAGAACAGACCCCACTATTGAGCCCTGCGGAACACCACTCATGACCAGCTGCCAACAGAATTTAATCCATTCACCACCACTCTCTGGTCCCAGTCATACAGACAATTTTTTATCCAGCAAAGCATGCTCCCATCCAAGCCATGAGCAGCCAGTTTCTGCAGGAGAATGCTGTGGGAAACAGTGTCAACAATTTTACTAAAGTCCAGATAAACAACATCCACAGCCTTTCTCTCATCCACTAAGTGGGTCACTTGGTAATAGAAGCAGATGAGGTTAGTCAAGCAGGACCTGCCTTTCATAAACCCATGCTGACTGGGCCTGATTGCCTGGTTGGGCTGTATGTGACATGTGATGGCACTCAAGATGATCTGCTTCATGACTTTCCCTGGCACTGAGGTAAAACTGACAGATCTGTAGTTCCCTGGATTCTCCTTCCATCCCTTCTGTAGATGGGTGCCACATTTGCTAGCCTCCGGTCAACTAGAACATCCCCATTTTAGCTAGTCGTGTTGATAAACAATGGAAAGTGGCTTGGTGAGTGCTTCCACTAGCTCCCTCGGTACCCTTGGGCCCCATATGGCCCCATAGACCTGTGTGTGTCTAAATAGTGTAGTAGGTCACTGACCATTTCCTTTTGGACTATGGGGGCTTCATTCTGCTCCCCATCCCTGCCTTCCAGGTCAGGGGGCTGGGCACTCAGCCTTTTCCTCATCCTTGGTCTAGTCTTCCCTAGCTGGTTCTCCCACCAGCTGTGTCAGGAAATTATCTTCCACAGACTCCAGGAACCTCCTGGACTGTTTTCTCTCTCTGTGTTGCATTTCCAGCAGACATCTGGTTAGTTAAGTCCCCCATGAGAACAAGTGGTAGTGATTGTGAAACTTCTCCCAGCTGCTTATAGAATAGTTCATCAACTTTATCATCACCATCATTATGCTCAAGACAGTCAAAACACCCCCTAACATACAGTGACACTCCAAGCTTCTCATTCCCAGCCTATCCCTTCTGAAATGTTTATAGCCAGTTTATAGCAGGACTCCAGTTGTGTGAATCATCCCACCATGATTCCATGATGGCAACGTGACTTCACTTTCCTTGACACTGTTTGGAACGTTTGTGAAGATGAGCACTTCTTCTCCTGAGAAAGAATGAGAGGGTCTGGCACTGTAAATACATGTTTTTGAGAAATGTAGAAATCCTGGTTTGCAGAGCAACTTTACCATCAAGCCCAAAGAGTCTGACTGGCTGCACTTCTCTTTTCAGTAATTGACAACTGATTTTTGAATAAGAATGCTGTAAGATGCAGGAAAACTTCTTGATATATCCAAAAGGCACCCATAGATTACATACCAGTTGCCTCTCCTGGTCCTTCTGGGCATCCCAAATGCCAAAAGATGCGGATCTACCTGCATATTTAGCATCTGCAAAACCTTTGCAAGTTTGCTTGTAATCACTTCTGAAAATAGGACTTGAAGATCTAACATCCCATTTCAAAAATCTTGCAGTGTCTCCTAGATAAGCCAAGCAGAAGGAGAACAAAAAAAACCTCACATTCTTCCCACCTTCTAGTTAAATGCACACTGCAGCACATCGTGCTTTGCCTACGGGTCCATGTGATGAAATAAAGCAATCAAATGCAATGTATAATAATGATAGCTGTTTCCAGAACTGTCAGGGCTCTGCAATGTCCAAGCCAAACACCCTCGAAAGCCTTTATTCAGCTATTTTTTTTTCCATACACTGCACAGATTTATTACTTTTATTGACTTTCCAAATGTTTATACTTGGAACATTCATCTGTTAAAGCTGCTTGCTGCATCTGCAATCAATCTCTGTGGTTTCTGTGCCATGGACAGCAATACGAAAGCCTTGTTTTAAAGATCACCTAAACCTTGCATTAGTTATTGTTGATAAGTAAGGGAAGCTGGAATAAATCTACCTAGAGTGTATATTCAGAATTGTGTCAGAGAACCTGATTAGTGTAAGTTGTTGTCAGAGCACTTCAGGTTTCCTAGATAGATAAGCTTCTCTGCATCTTTGCTCAGACACAGTAAATTGCTGACACAAAGGACAGATGCAACATTACTTTCCATAGCACCTCCAACAAGGCTTGAAACTCTTCAGAACAGGGAAACTGGGGCTCAATTTGCTGAGCACTTCCCCATTTCATCTAACTATCCCATCAGTAGTTTATCCTATGGGAAAATTTCCAGTGTCTTGGCAAATATCACCCAGCCTTAAGATCAAAAAAAACAGGCAACTGTGTTTTAGCTGAGAGAAGGCAGACCTTCTTCCTGCTGTGAACACCTTTGGAAATAAACTAGCATAAGTGTGCATTCATCTGTACTGCAAACTTTGACCTGAATGTAAGGGCCAGCAGTCATCATCTTTCCAACATGTTCAAAAACTGTAAAACTGGAAAAATGTGTTCTGGTTTCCTTGTGACATGGTGCATTTGAGTGAAGGCTGCTTGTTTTGTAAAGACTCTGGCTATTTTTGTTTTTCATTTGACTTCGGACAGCAATCTCATGCATTTATACATCTCATTCCCCAAGTACCTGAGCATCTCACAACCTCCTATAAATCTCCTCTCAGACATCCTTTCAAGGGGTGCAGTGTAAGCGACCTCAACTTATGGATGGCCCAGATTCAGACCATCAAACTCCCATCAATGTGACAGGCATTGCATTTCCTCCTGGCTATTTCTAGGCCATGACAAGTACATAGTCGCATGTAATGAGAAGCACAAGGGCTTGGGTGGCTTTTAGGTTTTGAGGTCCCTTCAGCCCTGAATTGTGGCCTGGATCCACATCAGGGTTTGTGTCCTTCATGTCTAGCTTCAGCTGGCTGCCAGATAACCTTTCAGCATGCTGGACTGTGCACAAGGGCTTTGTGTCAGAGCAAGGAGTTGGACAGATATCCAGTGATGGATGGAAGATGGCCAGCTGCTTTCCATTTCAACAGCAAGATGAAACCCAGGCATTGGCATACTAGCCCTTTGAATCATGAGCCTAGTATCACCCTCCCTCTAGCATGGGACATGCTGACCTCCTGCTCTGCCCAGTCAGAGTTATTTCATAACCTGATCTTGTTGCTGTTTGGGGCTGTAAATTGAAGTTACTTCTTGGGAACTAAACCCACTCAGTTCTGTATGAAGGCACATCTTCAGTCTGTTCATATGCTACCTCATGGTTCACATCCATACATTTTCCATCAAACTCCTACACACTACTTTTGTGTCACACTGGTGATAACAGTTTCCATTCATAAAACAACTGCAACAGCTCTGAGGTAAGCATGTCTGCCCATCCACATATCCATCCACCTGCTCACTTATCCCCCTATGCTGTTGAGCAGGATTTGTAGTAATGAATTTGTCACACATATAAGGGTCCTCAGCCAGAGCCATCCCACCATGTGACTAGAAACTAGACAGAATCATTTAAAAAGCAATGACATTACCAAGCAACACATCCCTCTCCATTGCCTTCCTTGTCAAAGGATTTGTCACTGGCTCTTGTTCAGCTGGACCCTCCTTGGATATTTTTGGAGTGAGGTGCTGCTCCAAGCTGTTGTGAATATCCAGCATCCTTGTGCTGCTTCCTTCTCTAAGGAAGATGAGCAGAGAACTGCACTCACAGCAATGGCATTCCAAGAAAAGGTGGGTGACAAAGCAGTAAAAATAGCTTTGGAAGAGCTCTTCCTGCCCACTCCACTCCACCCAGGATCTAGTTTTTCACCTTCATCTTGGCTGCCTTCTGGACATGGGCCAAGGAAAACTAACATTATCTAATGCTGAGCTTCTTTCAGGAAAAGTTATTTGCTTTTTTTTATTTTTGAGAAGAAGCAGCAAGTTCCTGCATTGTTTCATTTGCCCATGGAGCCATAGAAAGAACAGACTTCTCCAAACAACTACCTAATCCCAAGCATCATAGAGAAAGTGCCTGGAATTGCCTACTTGAGCCTCAAGATGAGCTCTGTCTCTGATGTCATCAGACTATGCAACATAGACTGACACTGCTGCTTTTCTTTCAGGGAAAACACCTGCAGCCTGGATTTCTTCTCTCCTGCGGGGTGAGATGGACAGTTACACGCAGGAAGGGCAGATTCACATTTACACTGGAAGTAGCAAGAGTTTGGTGATACTTATGGGATCACTTGAGTCACATGGCCAGAAGGGAGAGCTCAGCTGTTGACACCAGTGACAGAGCAGTCCATCAAACCACAGAGGAACTGTTCCCCAGGCCCCATGGCTGTATCCTGACCCAGGTGTTTCTGGTGTTTGGTATAGAGATGTTCCTCCTGCCTGCAGGACTAATGTTTGCTGCAGACAGCTCTTTGATGTCCTGAGAGTTCAGAGCCAGTTGTATTTTGGAGCTCTAAGAGACCTTTTTATAGACCAGTCCAGACTTTCAATTATTCAGACATTGGACAACCAAAGACAAAGCAGAACAGACCCAATTTTACAAAAATTAGAAATTTAATTCTCTCCCCTCTTCCTCCCCCACACACAAAAAAAAAAAGCCTGGGAAACTAGACGTCAGGAGATATTGTTAATGCTGAGAATGTAATAGGACACAAGCCCACATTAGCTGCTTTTCTGGCTTAGGAGAAGGTGCTGACTTGCAGCAGTGAAAATTTAGATAGCAGCTTTTGGGAAAGGTTAGAAATCCACATCTCCCAGCCTTAGAGCAGCCACTAGTTGGTGGATGTGCATCTGGCTTGGTAATGCTGCTTTTGCTCCAATACTTTAGTAAGACTGTTCCAGAGATAAAATGTTAGATTAGTGAATATTTGAATATGTAAATTGGGAGATTTTAATCCAGAAACAATTTTCTCTTGTGTTCACATAAATAAGTTTTCCCACATGGGTTCTTATTCATGTACCACTGTATTTCCCCCTGGAAAAATCCAGTATTGGCTTTATGAGGCATGTCATTTTGCTAAGCAAGCCAATTTTTCTCAGTATTTAACTTGGTGGATTTTTTAATGTAAACGCCATTTTAAACTTTCTGTGTATGTTTAAGAAATCTCAAATGAGCAAACTTGTTGTGACGTTCCCTACACTTATAATGAAAATCACACCCACTGAACTAGAAGCAAGTGAGCTGGCAGAGGGGCTTTTAAAAAAAAAACAACAAAAACCAAACAAAAAACCCAATAAGTTTGCACCAAAAAAAAAGGAGTTTGGGGATAAAAACAAAACTATTTATGAATTGACATTGTCAGAAAACGTGGGTAAACATTTTAAGCTGTGAAAAAGTTTTCATTTAACAGTATCATTTCAACTGTGTCAAATGCTGCTCATTTCTGAATTGCATTTGCAATTTAGAATTGTTGAGGGGGGGGAAGAACAGAGAATAAATAACCTGGGTTGAAAAGCTGTTAAGTAAGTTCAAAGCCAAGTGAAACCTTCCATTTGAGATCCAGCAAAATAAATTAAAGATAAGCTTAATTATTTTGTGTGTTTTTTGTTTCAACCACTAAGTGGAATGTCTGTTATTCAACAAGGACAACTTTGTTTAATTAAGCATAAGAAGTAAGTCTGTATACTACACAAGGTATTGAATTTTTGCTTGCCTTCAGTCTCATGCTCTCTGGAACAGGTTCCTGTTGGTATGTGTTGGAGTTCAGCAAGAAGAGTGAGAAACAGAGACAAAGAAATCATAAAAATTGTGTCTGAACAAGGGCGACTAGTGTCTCCTGTTGCCTCCAGGAAGAATGAGCTCTGCGTTGTGTCCAGCTGGATGTACGGGACTTCAGGCTATCCACTGATGCTGCCCTGTGTTATTGCTGCTTGTGGAAGTGCTCAGCCTCACATCCCAAATCCTCTCCAGACATATCACTAGTAATCCCATATGGTGCCAGTAATGCCAAAAGGAAGAGGGCTGTCAGGCAAGGATGTATTGGATGCATAGTTAGTGATGTGACATGTTGGGCTCTGACTTCATCATACTGTCTCTGATGCCATACCCCATCAATGCCTAGGAGACTCAGGCAGGGGAAATAAAGCAGTAGGAAGAAGTCATATGATGTGCCAGGCATGCCCTATGGACTGTGATTTTGTGTACTTTTGCTTTTTGTTGCCCCAGCTGTGGTAGCTCTTGGTGAACACAGCAAGAACAGGAGAACTGGTGAGATACAGGGTAGATCTATGGGATGAAGCTTGGCACCGCAACAGGCAGTTCTGGGACTGCAGGGAGAGCTTGGCACTGGTCACAGGAGGTGATGAAAGGGGGTAATAGAACTACACCTCTCCACAGAGCTAATTGGTCCTGGCAGAGCTCTGCAGTCTCAATTTAGCTCTGTCAGGCTGCAATGGGATCTCAGAGAAGCTCTGACCAGCACACAGAAATGACCTGGAACATGTGTCTTCTTCCTCTGGGCAGCAAGAAATGTAATCTGGGGGTCCTTTGAAGACAGGCTAAGGATACAGTGATATGTCTGCTGGTAAGCACTGCCCTGCAAAGTCTCATCTGCCTTCCACTGGGAGATAGCCCTCTTCATGAGCTGCCTTACAGCATGAACTATGGTCAGTTTTGCCTTTCAGGACTGTGACACAGGCAAAGTTGCAAAGGCATCAGAGACAGGCTGCTAGCACCATTCCTGCTGTCATGATGTGCTGCTGTCACATTACAGGGCTGAGGGCCAGTCCAACAAGGGCTGGTAGGTTCACACCATAGTACCAGGGCCATCTTATTGCAAAAGCATTAAGGTGAGGGAAGCTTGTCATGGTTTAGGGCCTGGGTGGTGCCTTAGAACAATAACAGACGCTCTCTGTTAACTCCTCTTCCTCCCCAAAGGGGAAGAGAAAGTGAATAAGGGAGAGAGACTTAGTGATTAGAAAAGGAAACTGGAACAGCTTTAATGAAAATGAAAATAATAAAAAGGGAATATATACAAATATATATAAAACCAGTATTGAACACAAGCCCCCTGATGGCAATTACATCACCGTTACTACTGATGGTGTGGAACAGGCACCGGGAGAGTCCCAGACTGGGTCCAGCAGCAGATGGGAGCTGTGTTCAGGAGCTGTGTTAACCTCTGTGGAAAATGTTTGTGTAAAGACAAACATTGACTTGTTCCATCGAGAAACCCAACAGTACTCTCCGAGAAAGAACAAAAGAACACTGAAGAGCTTGAAACCCGTAGTTTACATGACAGTTTGCATCATAGCCTGAAGCAAATCAGGAACTAATTCACCTCCAAATCTACCTCCATCAGGCTGCAAGTCCCAGGCGTGGGTTTGGACATAAACTATTCTCCATACAACCCTCTTTTTAAAGGGGATCTGCAACTCCTGGAAGAATGTGATTCATATATCTTCCCTCCTCATTCCACACTGTACACCTGGGTGAGTGCCATAGTATTTCAGACTGTATACTTTACTGTCTGTGATGTCAAGAAGGAACAGAAATGGTCCAGCCTCTGGCCAGAAGGAGCCATAGGTTGGACATCAAGTCAGATGGGCTGACCAAAATATACAAGCATCTCAAGGTCAGGCTTTCAGCACGTGCCTCTGAGTTTTGGTTTGGAAAAAGACAGTTTTGCCTTCTGAGATCCTCTTCTTGTCAAGCCTAGAACTATTTTTTTTTCCTCCTGTGCACAGAAAGTGCAAAAATAACTTGTTTGTTTGGACCTTCTCACCCATCCCTCAGAAGGAGTGAAGCAGCTGCTTTCATGAGAAAGAAGCATCTTGCTGTCATGAGCATCCGCATTTTACAAGAGGGACTCATATAAAGAAGTTAATTTGCTACAGTCTTTAAAAACCAAACAACTTATCATAGCCAGCCACACAGTAAGAACTGGGCAGGAAAGATAAATTTCTTCATTTTTTACAGAGTTGAATCTTGCTCATTAAGACCACATTTCTGCTTGCTAGAGAGTATTTGCATTGATATCTAATATTTCCTAAATGTACTTACCACAAGTGAATGTCTCAGCCTGTCTGAAACAGGGGCATTAACTTCCCCTGCTTCCCAAGAGCATTAATGGGCTTTGAGAAACTGACCTCTTATTAGTGCTTGTGTGAAGGGTTGTGCCTCTGTAAACCTCTTTTTTGGAGAAACAGTTCTCCAGTGTTGTTGCTTATAGGCATACCCAGTCAGAGTTGTGCCCCACCAGCCCCGTCTGGGAGCAGGGATTTCATGCAAGTGCAGGAAAGGTCAGTAGAAGATAGTGGCCTTGTTTCAAGACACTTAACTAATATGTACATGGGATTGCAGGTCCCCTGGGAGGGTATTAATGGCTGCAAATTGAGAAAGGCTGAAATCATTTCTTTCAACTAGTCCACAAGGACAGGAGACATTTTACCATGCAGAAACTTAAAACGCTAATGGTGAGATTGCAGCTTTCATTCTCTACTTGCTGGATGACATTTCCTTAGCTGGTGATCCAGAAGAGCTTTACATCTGAAGCTTCAGTTAGAAGAATCTTTCTTATAATGTCTATCAAGTGACGCAGTGCAGGAGAAAAGGACTTGGGAAAGGGAAGAA
Organism: Chloroceryle amazona; assembly: GCA_027560015.1. Classification (NCBI taxonomy): domain Eukaryota; kingdom Metazoa; phylum Chordata; class Aves; order Coraciiformes; family Cerylidae; genus Chloroceryle; species Chloroceryle amazona. The sequence continues at coordinate 57,143 of JANHFX010016117.1, forward strand.
AAGGAAGAAATGAAAAAATGCTGTCACTTAAACGAATCATCAAGCTGGATGCCCTGATACTGCCTACAGCCCAGGATATGGATCAAGGTGAGGCATACATCTCCCATCTTCCACTTTCCATCTGGGCAGAGGACATATATAAAGAGGGGCTGGGTTCAAGGAGCTGGGAAGAAAGGAGGTGACCCCACCAAAATGAAGCAGCTGATGAAACCGTGCCTCTGGGATTAGCATTCAGCTGGGAGATTAACTTCTTTCATGGTCTCATATTCTGGAGATTCCCCATGGAAATATGTCCTACTCATGCTGGGCCCTCCCTAATCCTAAAATCAACTCCTCATTCTTGGGTTTCTCATCATAATAGCACTGTTGCCCCTCTGCTCTGACAGCAGAAAACAATTTATCCAGCAGGGACAGTCAGTGAGCTAAGGAGGTGGTCAGGCTGAAAGAAGTAAAGGAAGGCTTGGACAGCAGAGAAGGTCCATGCTACAAATAATTGTTAAGTAAGTATAAATATGCTAGTCGACTGAAGACTTTTGAATGCAAAACTATTAGCATGTGTCTGTGTTTGTAGCTGAAGGTAAGTAGAAATAGTTCTTCCACCATACTGCAGGTTCTGGTGTTTCCAAACTCTGCTTTAATTCATAAGTAGAACAAATAGTCAAAAAAGTTGAGATGTTACTGAAAAAAAAAATCTTTTTCCCAAGCTCTTAGCCTTTCCCAGTGCTGGCCAAACACAATTCAAGCATTGTGACAATGTTGATTGAGGCTTTTCATCCACTAATGCCAAAGCAATCTGCAGCAAACTAGGCAACGCATATTTGGCTTTAAAAATGTTGAAGTCAAAACACTAATGCTGCAAATGGAAAGGTCCATTAAAATGAAAATGAATGTTAATTTGTTTGTGTAAAGCCAAAATGGAATTTAACAGAGAAAGTTGTGAAGCAGCATTTTCTGTCACTGGAACAAATCATCAGGAGCATGGAAACGTGCTGGCTTGCCATTATCAGAACAAACTGGGCAAGGTGAAAAGATTTGTTTTGACACTTGTTTGTGGGTGGATAATTATGCTGAATGGATTTTCTGAGAGGAAACCATTTTTTACTTTTTTGTGAGGGTTCTACTTAATGATCCAGCAAGAAAGACCAGTCAAGGGCACTAGAGCAAGAACTGAGCTCCTGAAGCTCCATTACTGTGCTGACTCTGGCAGCAACACTGGTATTATTATAGTTCTTTCCATTTGATTATGAGCTTTGTGGGTTTCTGGTCTGGGTTGGGTTTTTTCCTTAAACTTTCTGGTTTGAGAGTTTTCACAGGCCAGGAGAGATCCAAGATGCTGATGCAGACCGAGAAATCCAGGATTTAAAACAGATAAGCAACTCCTTTCTCAAAAGATTGCACAAACGATAGCTTTTTCCACAGGAGGTGAACTTTCCAGAAATTTTATGTGTGGTTTTCCATCCTCTGGCTGCTGCTAAGTTCTTTAATTAATAATAACTTCAATAATTACAGCGTTGGGCTGGATTCCCACACAGAAAAATGGTTACCAGTCCTACAGACATAAGTCAGGGAAAGCAACGTCTTCTAAGGCAGTGATGTGTAGTTCTGCACAAAGTGGTCATGTGAGCTGCTGCACTCAGAGCAGGGAAATGTGGGCTCAAACCTGGCATCTGCGAGAAGAGCACTGACAGATAAATCTTCTCCTCCTTTTCCTAGGATAACAGTTCTCAACGGTGAGCTGTGAGGAAGGTCACGTCCTCTAGCTGAGGTCACCGCCCTCAGAGATGGCTGGCAAGCAGAGAAAAATGCAATGAGAGATCAGGGAAAGATTAACATCTGTCTTTTAGTAGAAATGAAGAAGGAGAAAGAATACTTAAGAAAAGAAGGGTAGAGAAAAAAACCTAGAGGTGAGCCCAGACAAATGATGAACTACAAATTCTTCAATTGGGCAACGTAATTACAATTGTAAGGTTCTGCAATTAGCCAGAAGTCTTGAGGCTGATGAGTCTTTCAGCTTTTCTTGGTGCAACCATTGTGAGGAGTGAAAAAGGTCTGGAATGTGCAGATGATGAACTGATTCTCTTCTGCAGGAAGGTAGACCATAACTTCTGGGTCTCAGAGCCTTGCACCTACTTGGAGCCTTGAAGAAAACCTCTAAAATCCTGTGTATTCCACTATGGGAGAAACCAGTTCCTCTGTGGCTTTAAGCCTAAATAATGTGGCAAGGACTTTTAGGCTTGATTCACACATATGTGCACTGAATTTACTTTCTGCATTACAACAGCCTAATTCCCACACTGCACTGCTCACCTTGGAGAAGGTCAGGACCACTGTGACCAATGCACTGATGGAGAAGAGAAAAGCAGTTTTGTGTGAGTCATCCTCAGACTCAAATACTGCAGAACCTGGGAAGCACACAAGGAATCCTATAGACACTAGTCCTGCCTGTTGGGCTTCAGTATTGCCCTGGGCTCTGG
>JANHFX010016117.1:59716-76500 GCA_027560015.1 Chloroceryle amazona
CAGGAAATCTCCTCTCATCTCCTCCAGAGACCTCTGCTCCCTGCTGCTTCTGCTTGGCCTTTACCAACAGATTTTCCTCCCACCTGTTCAGCTCTTTTGTAAATCTGGCCCCTAAATGGGAACTCATCTCTTACAGAAAATCTGCTATTAAGGGAGTGGAATGAAAGCATGCTGACAGTCATGAGAAGGTCCTTGCTCATTCCAGCAATCTTGGGCCCATGTTGATTCATTTCTCTTCTCTATTCCCAGCAAACTGGCATGGTTCTAGAGATCAAGGTGAAACAGGGTCATGTACTTCATGTTGCACAAAGAAAACACATGCAGTCCAAAGAATAATTGAAGTCACACTCTCAGTCCTTAACTTACTTTAATTGAGAGTATCAAAGAAGAATAAATTTCATTATCAGACTCAGCAGGAAAAGCTAAGTTGGAGAGAGGTGGTTCTTTATTAATTCACATGGTTGTATATCACACATAATGTCTGGAAGAAAATAAAGTGTTTGAACTTGGAGGGAAGTATTAATTTTTAGCTGAAAAGAAACAGTCTCTATGCCCACCCTAACCTTTTTTTAGCAGTATGGCTTAGAGTCCTAAGGTAAATATTCTAATTGTTAACTTCAGAGTAATTGAATCATTGCAATTTCTGAGGAGAATCATGCTTTCATTCATACACACTAAATAAAATTACATTACAGAGAAAACCCCCAACAGTTTGGATCCCATTGTATCTGGTGTAATAGATGGGATGGTGCCAGAGCAATTAAAATCTGCTAAAGACCTCACCATTGAACCCAAAGTTGTTCTAGTAGCATGCTCATCCTATTCTTGTGGCATTTTAGATCATTAAAGACCTTGATCTTTTCAAGTTAATGCGCTCTAACACATGGAAAAGACACTGAGCTAAGAAAAGCTGGATTCCTGAGAGCATACAGCTGAAACGGTCCTACCCTGGTTGTGACCCAGGGGTGTGGATGAACATAAGGATGATCTAGTCCCAAAGACCTACAGACTCCAAGCTGTGTTTCTGAATTGGTCACAAGGTCTCTTTAGTACTGTACTGCTGCCTCTTGAGTAGAAAATCCAGAGAAATAAATTGCCTTGAGAGAAGGGATTGAAAAAATCATGAAATGAGATGTCCCACTACAGTCTGGGGTCTACTGGTCTGAGCTCCCCCATCGTGTTGGCTAAACACAGATGCTCTGGGAGGACTGCAAGAAAGAGGCTGTGCATAGAGAGATTGGTTCTACTTCAGCTCTCCTCTGTTCGTAAAGTGTCCAGGCAATACCTGAATCAGATCATCACCTTTCTTTTCCTAATGGTCTGGAGTTTTCAGTCTTCACAAGTGCCAGTGGAAAGGAGCTACATGGTGCAACCACATGCCATGTGAGAAGACAGCAGAAACAGGGTTTCTTGGTTTCCCTCCATCTTTTGTGTCCCCCCCCCCAAGAATGTTTTTTAAAGCTGAAAGATCTGTCACGTGCTGAACTCTAAAAGCCAAAACTATCTTCTCCTCCTGCTGTTCTGATGCACCAGTGGTGTTGCTGCAATTCTAAGTAAGCTTCCAACACCTGTGAGAAGTGAATTGTCTTCTTGCCACTTTCAATTTCTTTCTTCTTTTTAAAGAAAAAATAATTATTATTTTATTATTATTTCTTCACTTCTCCTTGAAGGAAAAGGACTTGCAGGCTCTACCTGGATTGCCATCAGGTACCCTGCATTAGATGACTTGTCAGAATTGTCAGAGCTGAAATGTTAAGGTAATTTATATTCATTAGGCCTCTCCAAAAGTAAGGTAATTTCTGGGAAGACTGATGATGTGAACAATTCATTAGATACACATATTAAAGGAAAGTGTGCCAGGCACGAGATTCTGATATGCTTCTGAATGCCTCAAATTGTTGTAATGTTACTGTGTGTTATGTAACTTTCAGAGTTATGTATTTTGGAAAATTTTCCTTTGACTGTAGGAAATTGCCAGCTGGTCTGGGTCCTGGTGGTTCTGAGGATAGATGAGTTGGAATGTTTCCACCAAACCATGCCATGAAACTTGGAATAATCTTCTAAGTCAAAATTAATTGGTGTTATATTGAGAAATGCAAACCAGGACAGTGTTAATTGAGACAGTTTTCTTTATCTAATATCAAGGAAAAATTCGGGTTCCCACCAGTGTTATGCAGTGAGATGTATTTGCATCTGACATTAAGAAAAGACTGCCTACTCTGGGAGTTGTGCATGCAATTTTCTCTTCAAGGATGTTTTAACACTTCTTGCAATAAGAAACACAGTTACACCAAAACTGAGACTTCTGAGGCTTCCAAACCTCTCTTGTACATTGCAGTACCTCCCTAATTCATGAGAGGAGTGATGCACATCCATTACAGAGCACCGATGTCTTCTGGTAGACCAAACCAAACTCATCATCTCCAGGTGGCACTCTGAACCACACTCTTTTAGATGATCTGGGCTTTTCTGGGCTCGTTTTTTAGCAGTGCCTCTCTGTAGTTCTTGAAGCACAGCTTCAAAATCAGGCACAACACTGAAGTCCTTGACAGCTCTGAGATGACTGGGGCAAAAGCACTGTCTTTCAAGTTACATCTCTCCAAATCAGCACAGTGTTTTTGCTAGAGGATCCTCCATAACCAATGGTCTGTCCTTTGCAACCCTACATCCAAAGTTTCCCTGCTTCTCAGTGTCATATCCATATCCTATTTTTTTTTGAATTCTCCTGCCTGCTCATCATACCCAATGTGTCTTTAACTAGTGTCACCTGAGGGACTCCTGACCATTTCCCTCATTCACTCAGGCCAGCCTAACCAAATCCTCAGTGTCACTCTCAATCTCTCAAACTTTGTCTGGACCACATCAGTTAATAATTTCTGCATTTAATAGATCTATTAATTAATTAGAATCAACCACTGCTAGCACTTCCTTGTAACCTCGTCCACACTATGTATTAACCTGCTTTGCTGGAGGCAGCATCAGAATACCTCACTCATGTCAGCTGATACTCTCCCTGATATCCATCACTTTCCCCTTGCCCTTCAAGTAGGCTACCCAGACAAATAAATGTCATCCCTTTGTTCTGGCATGATATGTTCTTGATGAATGCGAGTTGACTTCTTTTACCCTTCCAATTAGTCTTCATTAAGGACTTGTGTAAGAAATGAGTGGATGTCAGTGTTTTTCTGGGCATTGTAGCTAGGCTGATGGGTTTATGAGTCTCCACCTCCTTCCCTTCAAAACAAGCACCATCTCCAGAACTGTAGGCTTGCATCCATGCCACAGGAGATCGCAGAGATAACAGGCTCAGAAAGGAAAATTTTATTATTTTTCTTCCACCTTTGTTTCAAAAACAAATTTCCTTTGAAATGAATGCATTCAGAAGTAGCCTGTTTTGATGAAATAGCATTTTCAAGGAGAAATATGTTCTGTCACACTTTTTATCAGCTCTATCCCTAACTTATTTAAGGAATAATGCAATCTTTTTCTTCCTGTTTTGGTTGACAAAGTTGAGGTGAAGACTAGTGCTTGTATTTCCACCCCTCATGATGCCTGATATGTTGATGAAGTGCTGTTTTCTGGCTGTGAAAGAGTTTGGTCTCAATGGATCTTAAAATACATAACACAGAAATCTTAACTGATCTTCAGTGGGACTAAACTTGGGTGATTTCATAACTGCCTTTGCTGAAAGCAAAATTAGACTGCAAAATGTTTGAACTTGGCACAAATCAAGTGAATCCAGAGCCTTTCAATATTTGGTGATAAAATCTGAATGCTTGATCAGTTACAGAAAGTCTCAGCTGTCATGTACTTGGATGCCCTGTAGATTTCCACAAATTGACCCTTGTCCAAGCATGCTCAGAGAGGAATGAGATTGAGTCCCCTGAATTAAGGCATCTCATGTTATTAGAAATTTCCCAGAACATCCTTGGTTTCTAGATGACCTCATCCTCCTCCCAACAGCTGAGTTAGTACAGCAGAGACATGCTCAGCAGGCTGCAAGTCACAAGCAAGGTCTGCACCAGGGCTTCTTCTGCCAAGCACTAAAAAGCAAACTCAATGTTAGCGTATCCATCCTCAGCAAAGGCAGGAAAAATGGACCCTTTTGCTCCAGTTCCCAGCAGAGGAACCCTTGATACTACTTTTGAATGCACTTGAGTGTGTATGTCTGTCTCTACCAACCTGTTCTCCTGTGATCCAGTGTTTCGTATCCTTTTAACCCATTGCAAAGACCATACTCATTAATGCCATTTCATAGAAAGGCCCAGCTCCTGGCCAGAAGACTACATTGCTGGTTGGCTGTTGTCGGTGTGGGAGGGATTCTTTACTACATTATGCCTCTTTACTGAACCGCTTTCTAGGACAAGCTTGCTGGTAATGTCTTTTCAGACAATGTTTTCAGGTGAAGGGACAATTAGATCCATGTTAGGTGAACTGCTGCATGAGTGTGGTCCATCTCTCCCCATACCACAGGTTTGTCACTCTGTAGGTTTCCCAACATAGAGGTTTTTTTTCGCAAGGACTTTTGTCTCAATGTCTGTCTAACTTGTAGATTTGTCTTCAAAAAAAAAAGAAAAAAAGAAAAAAGAAACTTCTTCTGAGCAGATTAGGCCTACTGGTCAGTCACTCTGATTATAGGGAAAAATTACAGGATGACAGGATAATATCAGATTAACATGCTACAATTCTCTATGATCCTACTGTGTGGAGTTCTGAAAATTAGAAAGTATTCCACATATTGAAATAAAATATTTAAATGTCCTTTCTATATTGATGACTATTTGCTGATCTGTCTTTTTGCCAGACTCCTTTTTTTATTATTTTTTATCTGCTTCACTTCACTTTACTGCTAACCATGACTTAAGTACGATTTATGATTCAAGTCAAGAGCTTGATTGCATTTAGTTTGCTGGTGACAGAATCAATTCATTCCAGATTGGGAGAATGATGCATTGCTTGTCAGCCCCTTACTGGTCCGCGGGTTATTGAGAATGCTAGCAACTGTCTTTGTATGTTTTGGAGTCATGGGCTTTCTGCTTAAATAGTTTCATAATTGCTGAAATTCAATATTTCTCTCCTCATTGGATGTTATGGGAATTCTCACACAGAGGTACAGAATGAACATCTCCTGGCTTGCAAAGTTCTGGTACATGGACCACAAGAGGACATATATATGACTACTCAAGTTGCTGCAGAAGGAGGAGACTGTGATAGGCTGATGCTGAAAGATATGGATTGTTACTGCTCTGTGAACTGCCTGTGTTCCGCAACTTCCTGCAATTGTCTGACATCGGTACCTAGAACAGCATCACACTCTAACACCATGCATCAGGAAGAGCCTTAGCTAGGTGAAAGACTGGCAGTGGTGGAAACCATCATCCGCCATGGCTTCTGTCTTCTGTCTCTATCCCACTGTAGGAGGTGGCTGTCCTGTAAAGAGGGTGTTTGGGGTCTCAAACACATCATCCACCTCCAATGTAACTAGGGTGAAAATGGACTTGGGCAGAGGCCATGTCAGTCACCCAGCAGAATCACCCTTGATTAGACACTGGGCATTTGATGTGACACAAGTACCAGCTATAGCAGATAGAGGGAAAGATTCAGGGCAGGGGAAGATGTGGCTTTGAGGAACTTTTAGAAGCAATGTCAGTTGGAGATTTCCCATCACAGGAGTTTTCCTCCTGGAAAGGGCATTTCCCTTTCATTTTCTCCAAAGTATATAAGTCTTTATAAAATTATAGACCAGAACAAGAAAAGTACTAGAGAAAATTCTTGTTAAGTTTCTCTTGATAATAGCAAATCATCTCATCTTGCTGATGTAAAGTAAATAAATTCCTCTTCCAATTCATCCATTTCCATTAATTTCACTTGAACTTTTAGGATAATATCAAATATTAATTTTAATATTATATTTCAGTGATGTTTTTAATATTTGCTGGTATAAACCTTTGTTATTATAGAAGAAGAACATGTGTACCTTATGGAAATGGAGCGTTTAGGTATTGTTGAAACAGAATGATTTAATATAGTCAAGACCATCCAGTTTGATTATTCTCATTACACATTTCTAGGGGAGGAGGAAGGAAGAGCATTTAATATTGAACTTTGATTTAAAACAAAAATGACTTCTGAAATGCTGGGATTTTATCACTGGTTGAAATTGCTGGTATTTGGCAGGTATTTCTGCCAAGAAACAAAGAAACCAAGAAAACTAGTTGCAAAATTGAAAGGAACAATAGGAAGGCCTGCTGCCAATTGTCCTGTCTGGGGATGCAGAGGTTACCTTGCCAGCCTGTAGACATAGCAGAGCTATTGCAGGGAAGACTGTCTGAAAATCAGTGTGCTCATCTCTGCATATTACAAGTCTCAGCTTCATCTCTCAACCTCTTACCATAATTTTCTTGTCTCTTCCTCTGTTGATGTCATTGCTTGAGTTCCTCCTGCCACCTTGAGACAGGGAGAGTGGGAGACTCTTCTCTCCTTCCCTCATGCAAGAATCCTTTCCAACATAAGGCACATCACTGAGTGAATCAGGGTGAAGGATGGCCTCATCCATCTTGTCTTTATGTCCCCATAAGCAGCCAAATAGAATGGTCACACAGGACTGAGACAACTGCCTGGAACTGAGCAGACTTGAGGACTTGTTCATGGAGATCTGTAAATATCTAAACACAGCATGTCGACCTAAGGTTATGCTTGGCTAGTTAATCCCAGGGTAAATTAATTCCTATGTTGTCTATCTTTCTGGCACAACTCAACTACATTGCCAGGGAAAACACAGCCTAGGGCTGAAAGATGTAACTTGAAAGTTCCCTAAACAGCAGAGCTAGATGAAGTTGACATATGGATAAGGGGGGCTGGATGACCTTCATTCCCTAATGGATTCACTCCCGCGCTAAACACATCTAAGGCTTTGGCTGTAACTATTCATCAAACTAATGGTGTGAGGGTTACTCTTATTGGATTAAATCAACACAAAGGCATGGGTTTATGCTAACAAGCAGTGAGTTCCCCAAATCCTGAAGTAGGTGATGTCTTCCGGCTGCTCCTCTAAAAGAAATGGGCGTTGTATGAGAAGATGCATTGTAAAGTGTTGTGAAGACTTTTTAATATATTAGCAAAAAGTCAGATCAAAGGCTTACTCAACACTGGCCCATGACTAAGTAAATGTATGTCAGAGTCTCAGACATGTGACAACACCCTGCTTGTCAGGAGATCCCATATGACATAGTGCTGTCCTAGTCTCCTTGGAGCACAGGCAGTGTTCTGTGTGTCGCCATGCCACAGGGACTCCTGAGCAGACTTTGGTGGAACAGCTCAGCAGCTGGGTATAAGCATTTTACACTGGCCTGCTTAAGTCCACTCTTTTCCCTCCAGTGGTGGGAAATAAGGAAGGAAGGTTTCCATGCACTACAAAAGTGCATGTGATGTGCATAAGTGATGTGTGACATCCTGTCACTTTGGGAAGGCTTTTGCAATGACAATTTCCCAATCTGTCCTGGTGGGGACTAATTTGATGACTTGGGAGGCAGGAAAGCATGTTCATATATGTCTTATTCTCAACACTGCAAAGATCTCCTTGGTTCCAGACTTGTTTTATATAAAGAGTGTCTAGGGCAGGTAACAAAGACCACAACACCCAAGCTAAGACCCTCACAACTTTTTGTTCTTGACAATAATGCTCCTGCTTACAGAGGTGGACAAACGTTGGTACCTCTCCTTTAGAAGTGTATCCCAGCCAGGACTCCCAGTTCATTGAAACCAGAGTGCATCTGATGCCACCACATAACAAGACACCTTCTGAACTCTAGTTAAAGCTTTGCTTTAAACTGTGTATGTGCTTGAGTGCAAATCTTTTACTAACAGGGGTCTGGCCTGAGGCACACCCGGGCATGATTTCCTGTAACAGTTTGCCTCCCCAATATGTTCCCTCGCTTTTCCTCTTTCTCATTCGTTATTAGTGACATCTAGTGACCAGCAAGGATCATGATGAAAATGAGTGAAACCATAATTAGTAAGGTAGACTGAACTTATGTGACAATAAAGTAGTTGGTCTATTAATTTAGCAAGTAATTCTCACTGCTGCAAGCAGAGAAATCAGCCAGGCAGGATCTCTGGTGTTTGAAATTATCCTACTCTTCAAGCCTTTTGCAGAATGTCAAGGGCTGCCCTGACTCCCGCAGGGAAGGCTCTCATCTAAGATTTTCCAGAATGTTTTATGATATAGGTAACAGTCTTGGAGTTTGCACTATGATGTGCTTTAAAAGGTCTGATGTTCAGATAAGGAATGTTCAGATTTTCTTATAAATCAAGTTTCTTCAGGATAGCTCAGCTGGGTGTCTGAAAAACTAGGCAATTCATAACATCTTTTAATCTGCTTTCCTGATAAAATAAGAATATTTAATTGCTTTGTGTATTGCCACCATTTAGCTAAGTCTCTCTGCTCCCTACCAGCTCACACCTCAAGCGATACAATAGTAGATGTCTCTGAAGTTATTATGTTCCTAACATGCTTTGTGCAAGTAGGAAGTCAAACAGAGCAAAGTGCCTGAGATGGCTCTGTAGGGAGAGAGGACGCAGCAGCACTGAAACCCTAACGAGAAGCTGACAAGTTCATTTAAGAAAGAAAGCAAGTGGAAGAGACACCTTATATATAACCCACCCACAGCAAAAAACATCACTTCTGGTGTCTTCTAGTACACCAAAATCAATCTGCTTTGAGATTGAAATCTAGGAGAAAAAGGTCTTGGCCTGGTGCTTACTACTGCAAGAATAATCTGTAAAAATAACCAGAGAAATAGGCTATGATCTCATATCCTTTTTGTTGCCTCTTTTTTCCAAAGTAATGCCTACACTAGGTGAACACCAGTGCCCAGCTGCAGAAAACCCCAGCTGTGAGACATGACAGGGAGGCAGAGGTGAATGGATCACAGTTTCTAATTTGACTTGTCTCTTCTCACTGGTGTCCTCACTTCAAGGAATTTAGGTTTTAAGACATTCATCTCTGCCACAAACATCCCCTAGAGACCGAGGGAACCACCATCAGGGATCTGGGGAAAAAGCTGGCTGCAAAGTGGTCCAGACAAAGAATCCAGCTCCCCAGCAAGTTTTCAGAGAGTTGTCTCAGCAACTAAGCCTCCAAGCTGATGGAGATCTTTCTTCAGATAAAAAGTACTTCAAAGGAGATAAATCAATGCTGCATTTTTTTTCCTTGACTTGTACACTCACCTGTGTACCATGCAGGACATGAACTCTGTGGCATGAGTACTCTGCTCCTGACCTTGCCATGGTAAATGGTGTGGCACGGGACTAGCAGAAATGGGGATACATACAGCTCTCCATCTGGAGCACACTGATGATGCATCTCTCCTACTCCAGGAATCTGGCTGTGAAATCCCACAGCAGAGGTGGCCAGCCCAGTACATGGGGTCTAGGGAATTTGCAGAGCTGGGCTGGGATGCATGAGCACGGTGAGGAAGGGGAAGCCAGGCAGGCAAGGGTCAGTAGCAAGACTCATACTTCTTTTTGTGCCCCTGATGTACTGGTCAGTCCGCTTCTTGGTTCACATCAGTACCCAGGCTGTTGGAGGTGAGTAAGGACTATGAATTTTGCAAGACAAAGGCAGATTGAGTATACTTCAGTATATTTCAGTCTGTGGGATGCTTTGGTGAATGTCTCAGCATCATTCCCTCTGACAGTTGCTGGAAATGATATGACTAGTAACAGACTGAATACAAAAAGTGTTGCAGCTCCAAGCAAATCCAGAGCTAAAAGGGCCGTACCATTATGCTATTAGTCAGAGCAGATGCTTGTGACAGTGGCAGTGACCTGAAACTGCTAATCTTGTTACTCAGGGAGAGCCTTCAGCCATGGGGCTGGCAACTGTGGAATAAATAAACCAGGTTCTTCTTTCCATCCCTGAGCTGCCTGCCACATTCAACTCTCATTTAAGGCAAAGAGAACAGCAAAACAGTGGTGACAGCTGACAAGCAATGCCCTTCACAGCTAACCCACTGGTGGAAACAGCTACTGAGATGAATTTCAGACAAAGCTGGCTTAGTCTGAGGCTCAGAGATGAAATGCTGAAGACTCCCACCAGCTCTGCTTTTATCTCCTTTACTCAAACTCTCCTCCTCTGCCTCTTCACCAAGTACATCGGGGCAGTGACTCCAGACTACAACTTGCATGTTCACCCTCACACGCACTTGTACAAGAGCTTCTGGCTGTTTTATGAATCATGGGGTACTCCACAGCTTCTGCACAACTATCTAGTGCAGGGAATTTGCAGCTAGGTAGCAGGTTTTGGTGCTGAAGGTTTTGCTGTTGAGACTGGACCTATGCATAGTTTTTCCCCCGTCCATTGCCTCAGCAAGTGAGCTGTGCTATGTGCATCACCACTGCTTGTGATGAGGAAGGAAATAGCAATGCCTTTCCTGGTTGATTCTCAGCACACTGACTCATGGGCCAAACATCCTGACAGAGGAAGGTGCCCATGCTCTCTCCTTTAGGCCCTGCCTCAGCTCTAGGATATATCTACTGTAATAGATGCAAGCACCTGAAAACGGCTACTATGGAAATAGGCTTAACCTCCACATCCAGGGAATGAACAAGTAAGAGATTTTCCTTTCTCTTCTTGAGACAGAGGTGGAGAAAACACTGTAATCTACAACTCCAACAGTAAAACAGGGTCTAACACAGAAATTCTCCAACCCCTTTCCCTGCCCATCCATTTTGTCTCACACCAGACACACTAGAATTTCCTGTTTAAGGTTGGTATCTCCCTCTCATACTCCCATTGTTCCCAGTGACTGTCATCCCGGGTAGAATTTGCAATGCTGTGTTGAAAAATTAAAAAAAGAGGGAGGAAAAACTTGTCAAGGACCACTCTTTGAGAACATCTGTTTCTCTTGGTTGGACTACAGCAAGATCAAGATTGATTTAGATCAGATGTATCATGTTTAGACAGTTGTGTTAATTTTGATGACTTGCATCTTGTGACTCTGGGGTGATGCCACGGAGGACCTAACTGCAGGTGGGGCTAAAGCACAACATGGCTTGCCAGGAGAAGACAGATAGCCTTAATATGCAGTCAGGTTCTGCACAGGGGGTTGTTCGTCCCAGTGGAGGATAGTCATCACTCCAGTGTTGTTTTTTCACACTCTCCATAGGAGAATAAGAGGTTTCAAAGCATGATGTAGCCAAGGGACACAGACAGACAGCAGCATGCCTGACTGTCTTCTCACCAACTCAGTCCTATTCTCCTTGACTTGGAAACAACTCAAAGGAGTAAAAGGAGGCACAAATTAACTGGAATGATAGATCTGAGGATTCATTGTTGGCTGTTTTCAGATAAGTAAAATGCAATGGTGTAGAGCACAGGGATGAGAGGAGTAAGTCTGAGATGCGCAGCTCTACTTAGATAGTCTAAGCCAGGGCAAAACTGACTCATCACTAACTACCAGTATGATTGAGGTAAGTTATGAGTAAAGACCCATCGGTCAGACAGGCAGGAGAAGTGCTCAGGACTTCCTAGCATTTCATGGAAGAGCAAAGTGATGCCACAGTTCTTTTCGGGATACAAAATGTGTGACAAAATGGAGTTTGAGGATGTGGAAGACCTCAGAGAGCAGCAAGCTTTGTTTCCTGCTGCTAAAGATGACTGAGTGAGATCACCACTGTGAAAAATCTCATTTTAGTAGCACATCTGGCTAAATGCCTCTGTCAAGATGCCAAAGCTGGGTGAGCTGGAAAGCAAGGGATTTGGTTTTAAGTAATTTATCTTTAAAAGTCCCTCTTTTTTGAAGCACTTCCATGTCTTTAGAAGCAGAATAGCAAGCGAACTGTGGAAGCTTCCAACACTCCCCAAAGCGAATGACAGCAGCTGTGACAACAGTGTGTCCCTGTCCTTTGGAAAGTGTATGGACAACTGCAGACACCAAGAAAAATCAACTTGCACGGAAACTGATTTTTTTTTTTAACAACACCTCTCTACCTCCCCAGCAATGTTTCAGGCAGTAACTTACTGAAGGATCTAAGTAAAGCCATAAAATACTTGGCTGCAGCAGGCAGCATCAGAAAGCCTTTATGATCTTCATTTCAACAACTGACAGCTGTAATGAGAGAGTTGAATATGTGAAGGTGTCTGTGTCAGAGGAGCTCTGACACGTAGTTCCTGGCACGCACAAAACACATTGTTCTCAGACAGACCACAAGAGGATGTGTGTCTGGGAAGCAAGGGCTTTGGCAGGGCCTGAAGCACATACCTGAGGCAGTAGAAGTAGATGAGTAGGTAGGTGTTCCAGTGCATTGACTTTTAAAGTCAGTATCTGGAGAGAGGGCAGCTTTGGAGCACCCTGAGAAAGACTTCACAGACCAGCTGTGGTGTCGTGGATACCTGCATCCATACCCATCTCAATCCCTCCCAGGACATTTTGATAATGCTATCTCCTTGCCTTACCGTTTGTAGAACATGGCCCCACTTTAAAATCCACATATAACCATGCAAACATTTAAAGCTACTATCATGAACTTCTCAAATTACAGTGTTTATAATTACCTTAATTATTTTTAATCACTTTACCTACTACTGTTAAGACCTCATTAACATAGCTAAAAAATCAACCAGACCAAAAAGCTCTTCATATTTTACTGTATATAACAAGAACATAACAAGTAACAACAAAAGGGCAGATTTTTACACTGGTTTCCCAAGGAAACATGTATGTGTCTGTCAGCAGCCATTGTCATGTCATTTTCCCATCCTTAAAACTTTTCAAGTGTCCCAATTTGGCTTGATATGAAAGACAGAAAGATGGTTAATTCAGTCAAATATCATGAATATAGGCAGGTGGGTAGGGGGAAGAAATTACAGTGCTGAAAGGATCAGCTCAACCTTTATGAGCAACAGCATCCCCATTGGAAAGGCCACTTTTGTACAAAACAAGGTTTCTTGATTTTGCTGCTCCTTCACTGCAATTACACCAGGTCGTGGAAACACCATCTGTCTGCTGCTGTTGGTTGTCTCAGGGGAAAAACAACTCAGAAGTGCCCCAGGTAAATCAAATAAAGCAGAAATTGCATGTATTTAAGATATACACAATTCAGAGACCACATCCTGGTACCATGAGCTCTTCAGCTGACACCACATTCTCAACCAAGCCATGACTTTCCAGGACATGCGCTTTTCTGATGGTAAAGCATAAGTTCCTTTTCCCTGAGGAAAAACACTTCTGTGCATTACAAACATGTTTTCTTTGCATCATCCAGATTGTTGCAGATCTGTTCCCTGCTTTTTTTTTCTGTACCATCCTGCCACCAGCAAAATGGCAAACATTATCAGCAGTGGTTTTACATTTACTTAAGAATGTGACAATGTAAAACTGCCTTGAGCATCAGATTGGTATTGTCTAAGTTCCTGTTTGATGACCATCCAATACTACATCCTTCTAAGATACGACAGTTCATCAGCTTACAGTGCACTTCTTATTACAGTGCACTTCTAGGTTACCTGTGGTTCCTTCCTTCTGCTTCACTCAAAAGCCCATATGAGGAAGAAATAGCATTTCTATGGGAAGACATATTTTGCATAAAGCCATAATGGCTGGCATTATTCTTATTTGCATCCTCTAATAATAATTATATCAGCGCAATACGACATCCTCCTTTTTCTGATGCTGAGAGCAGCCTGGGTGGTTCTGTATTACCTGGATCACTCACAGCCTCACTGAGCATTACTCTATATTCCCTGAGCTGAGTGAGGCCCCCTTCCTGACAGTTTTTCTCAGCCTGGGACTCCTCCTCAACATGGAAAGTCTCAGCAAGTCCTGGCAGTGGCAGGAAAGTCTCAGGACAGTTTCGTAAACAGCCCTCGCCTCTCCTGGAAGAAAGAAGAGACTACTGGGAGAGGATATCTCCATGTGTCAAGAGAACTGTCCCATTTTCTGCTCTTTCAGCTTGTGGGCTCTGACCAGCCCATTTGGCCCTTTTGATGATTGTGCCTCTATTCATTGTGCTCAAATCGTGACATGGGAATATAATGTTGCTGGGGATTCTTTTACTTCCTAAGTAGTTCAAAAGCTCCTGAAAGCCTCTTTCAGAAGGACCCACTTGGGAGCTCTCTAGCTTGCAATACCAGTTTCATTTCTCTTTTTTCTTCCCACCTTACTGTCTTGGCAGTAAAGAAAATGTGTGTTCTCCCTTTGACTTGTCTCAGTGAGTGCTTACCCCTCTCCATTAGAGATCCCACAACCCCTCACCCACTGTGTCCTACTCCTCTACTGAATGACTGGCAATGCTGACCAGAGACAGGCAGATGCAAACCTGCTCACTTGTAGAGGAAGATGTGAAAAGGACCAAAGAAATGTCACATTCTTTCACAAATCACAGGTGACAAATTCTGTCCCTTTGGCAGACAGACAGTTCCCATGGACAGCAGCTGAATGCACATTAAGGAAAATCCTCATTGATTTGTCTCTCCATGTGCCAACATCATTTGCACCATGCACATCAATTTTCAATTTGATGTATTCTATGTATTGAATCTACTTCAGGGAGTTACTAAAAAACCTTTTTCCTCCTCAGCCTGAGAGCTGCTGGATTCAGCTAGAGCATCTGGGGAGATCTGAAAAGGCTTTTAGAAACATCAGGTAACATAAGGACAATTCTCAGTCTGTTAAGTATTGTGTCTCCATTGGCATCAACAGGCTGCGTCTATTGACATTAGCTGACATCAAGTCTGGCACTAGATGTGTTCTTAGCTTTACTTTTATGAGAGCTAGAGATGTACTTATAGTTCATAGCAGAGCGCTGTGTCAGTGCTGCCTTGCAAAAAAAGATGTGTTAGTTTAACATTATTAGTAAATCTTTAGCTCTGCTGCAGCAGCACATTGTGGTTATTTAATACTTCTGGGGACAGCTTTCTTAAAATAATAGGTGAAGTACTGGAACTTGAGAGAGTTGAGTTCCAGACTCAGATCTTTGGCAGAAGGAAGTGCAGTGCTCTGATGTGACAGGGTACCCATGTACACCCCAGACCCTTGGGAGAGGGGAAGCAGTGCTGTGAGATTATGGATGTACAATTATTTTGTGTGAAGTTGTAAGAAGCAGTTCAAATGTGAACATGGTGACAAAACTTAAAAGTTTTCAGGATAACCTAGACAGCTCCAAAAGTCCAAAAGGGTCTTATCTCAAATCTTGAGCACAAGAACATTGTTCCAACCAGCAAAAACAGTATCGCAGCACTGCAGAGAGGGCTGAGTGGCTGTGAAAAAGGGGTCAGGATTCAAGCCCTAAGAATCATCTTCAGGTCATGTGTTGCTGATTTTAAATATCTGTGAGCAAATAGCCTGTGACTCTCACATGTTATCTCACAGTTATCTGGCTTGTAAATGTACCTACCTTATAAAATTTGGTATTTGTTTGAATTCTTCTGCAGGCTGGGAATATCATGCTTTTGCATAGACATAGAAAGTGAATCAAGTTCTTAATTCTAGAATATCACTATCTGACTAGGATGGGCTTCATGCATACAAAGATGTCAGGTCTGGATACAAAAATCTGATATCCAGACACAACACTTGTACCTACACGTTCCAAGGTTATCTGTGGAGATGTAGTCAACAAAAGCCCTGTTTTCTCTAAGAGTTACTTAATCAAAACTGAAAGGAGATGAACTGGGTGATATGGTTTGAGTGGCTAGTCACATCAAACCAGGAATGACACATGTTCAGCCTGAGTTCTCCAGTACTCTCAGCTTTCACAATTAGTCTGCAAAACAAAACAAACAAAAATCTCACAAAGAATCAGTCGTGTAAGTTAAAATAATGCATGAGAGGGAAGAAAACTCTGTGTTGATCATGGGCAGCCCATGAGAACAAAAACACATCCAAACCTGCAACAGCCACTCCTGTTGGGTGACCTAGCACAGCAAATCTCTGCTGCAGCACCTGTGATAGTGCTCGCTCATCATCCATGAAATTACAGCATGTGCTTACAAGCATCCCTGGGATACAGCCCCAGCCCGCATGGAAGGAAAAATTCTAGGGCCTTGCCTTGGGGATAGGCTTGTTTACAGATAGGGTTGCTGAGGCCCTGTTCATCGTCTTGTGAGGGTTCGATTTATCACCCAGTGGAGGTCTGTGGGGTCTTTCCCCTTGAGCCCAGTGGGCACTGACACAGATGCTGAGTGTAGTGTCTTTTGGACCTCCATGGCTCTTTACAAATTACTTTACCTATTGACAGCTCTTGTCTTCAGCTGTCCAAACAGAGCCTCTCTTCTTGACATGAAGAGGGAAGCACTTCAGAATCAGAACATGGTTAGTTAATTATTTAATGTGAAGCAATATGAAGGTAGGAAAAGCCTACAAGATACTAAAGATCACTGTTAGCATTATTATAAAAAACATACCATAAATGCCACCTTTGTTCATTACTCCAGTAAGGTGGCTGTCAATATTGAGAGAAGATTTAATCTCACAAATTATTGCCAGCTTGGCACTGGGATCTAACTTGAAATGCATTCTATTTAGCAGACAATATAAAACAATGCATAAATTATTTTCCATGAACACTGAGAACCCACAAAGGAAT
The DNA here is from genome assembly GCA_027560015.1 of Chloroceryle amazona. Lineage (NCBI taxonomy): Eukaryota > Metazoa > Chordata > Aves > Coraciiformes > Cerylidae > Chloroceryle > Chloroceryle amazona. The sequence continues at coordinate 76,304 of JANHFX010016117.1, forward strand.
GACACTAAAAAAATCCATCTGAACTTGATGGATGCATGGATGGATGGATGGATGGAGAACTTGCTCAGCTTCCTATATATATATATTTCTCAAATCAGATTTTATTAAAACCTATCACAGCCTTTCCTTTCCTCCTTTCCTTTCCTTTCCTTTCCTTTCCTTTCCTTTCCTTTCCTTTCCTTTCCTTTCCTTTCCTT
>JANHFX010016117.1:76600-110843 GCA_027560015.1 Chloroceryle amazona
CCTTTCCTTTCCTTTCCTTTCCTTTCCTTTCCTTTCCTTTCCTTTCCTTTCCTTTCCTTCCCTTTCCTTCCCTTTCCCTTTCCCTTTCCCTTTCCCTTTCCCTTTCCTTATTTCTTTTCTTTCTATAAAATGCTTGTATGATGACAACTTTATTGGTGCTAAAATTATACCTTTCCTGACTTTCAGATCACAATAGCCTTGTTTGACTGTTGAGTATTGCCTACTATTATTTTTTTTCTCCCTATCATAATGATATGCACTATTTTCTTTTCTTTTTTTTTTCTACTTTTTTCCATAGTAATGTCTCCTCGAGAGAAAGAGACAAAAGAATTGAAAGGATGAGCTCTCTCTTGATGTTTCAAGTCTGTGATGTGTGAATACTCAGAATTATTAAAGTGAAGTTTGGTGAGTTTGTAATGCCTTTGAAAACATAGGCAAGAATATTCATCTAGGTTTTTTGTTTTGTTTTGTTTTGATTTTTCTTTATTTTTCTTTTTTTTTTCCTAGACAGCATTTATGCAGGATTTCTAAAATTGCCATATTTCTAAAGTCTTCTGCCACAGCACTTGAACTTTTCCATTTTCCCTGTGCACTGTTGTGGGGAGTATGTGGAACAGTCCACCAGCGAAGCTCAGTCATGTCTTGTAATGCAGCCAGCAAAGGTTACAAGTGGGAGAGAACACAGATGCTAAAAATCATACCACGTTAGCACCTTTACAAGTTCTTTGAAGCAGTTTTCCTTCTTGAATGAATGACACAACCAGCTGGCAGGGATGGCACATTTCATAATCCAGCCTGCCTTTGGAAAGTGATGTTGGCGTGGTCTCCTCAAGTGCCAGAGTGAGACCCCTGGCCTGCATAAATTCCCCACAAGAAGAGCTGGGGTGGCTGATGCTAGATCTGCCTCAGGAATTCAAAGTGAGTATGTATATTGGCAAGTCATGAGCATGGCTATCTGAAGCACCTTGTCTGATAAAATTGGAGGTACTAGAGATGCTCTTGAATTGAAATGAATAACTGGGAATCTGTTTCTCCTTTTTCCCAATGTGGATGGAAAGACAACTTTTTCCTGTAAGGAGCTCTCCACTGCTTACAACACAAAAGTAGCAGCAACAAACAGAGGCAGAGTGGATAATGAACATTTAGTGAACGCACAGTATTGACAACTGCTGTTGATCAGTGGTGTAAACATTAATAAGATCAATTACAACTGATCTTATTAATGTTTATAAATATCTGAAGGGTGGGTGTCAAGTAGAAGGGGCCAGTCTCTTTTCAGTGGTGCCCCATGATAGGATGTGGGGCAATGGTCATAAACTGGAACACAGGAAGTTCCACCTCAACATGAGGAAAAACTTTACTGTGAGGGTGGCAGAGCACTGGAACTGGCTGCCCAGAGAGATTGTGGAGACTCCTTTTCTAGACACTTTCAAAACCCACCTGGATCTGTTGCTGTGTGGCCTGCCCTGGGTGATCCTACTCTGGCAGGGGGGGTTGAACTCGGTGATCACCAGAAGTCCCTTCCAACCCCTACCATTCTATGATTCTATGATTCTATGATTCTGTGACCATGAATTGAATCACTCAGAACAGGGGAACAGTGTCCAGCAAAGCACCAGGGGTCTCTTAGTAATTGATTCCCACCTTCTGCATGGGGACTCTGAGTAACTGCCATGATGGTACTCCAGACTTGTGAAACATGGAGACAGCATCTTGACAGCAGAATACCCCAGTGCTCAGTGAGCATGGTCTGCATTCAGATCTCTTTGGTGCCTCACATTTATTCCTGCACCTCCTAGCAGATCTTATTCCCCTGCAGGACCTTCTGAGACCAGCTCCCAGCAGTTTGCTGTTCTCATTGCCTGTGGAATAACCACTCCTGTTTGCTTACTCTGGATGATGGAAGAGCATAGCTGGGCTCATTGTGCAGTAGCAAGTATAAGACTAACATAACTCAGCCCCATACCTGAGCTACAAGGACCATCACTTCTGGGACCTTTGGCTCATGTTAGTTGATATAAAAGGTCTATGCGTGTTGGGGTAGTAACGTGGGTACCACCAGCAATGCATCAGTGAAGATACTAGTTGTCCCAGTGTATTTGTTTCTTCTATTTCTAACCCTTGCTTTGGAGACATTAATTATATTGGAAAGCAATAGCAAGTTTTATGGTCTAGTTTTTTAGTTTTCTAGACTTATGGTCACAGCCGAAAACTGACAAGATAGGCTCTAAAGACTTAAAAAGGCATTTGGCAGGCAAAAATTAAACTGCATGTTGTTTTTAAAAACAAAAAAAAAATCACAAATCCTTTTGTGGTACAGCTCTGAGCTCACATTATAGCGCTGTGAGATCATTAAATTGCTCTTCTGACCAGTGTGCATCTCTCTATTTCATGTGACATGCCTAGAATCACAAAACAGAAAACAAATAAAAGTGATGCTCCAGACCTTTGTATGATGAGGTGTGCATGTGTTGCTAGGATTAAATATTAAAATCTAAAATAAAAATCTTCTAAAATACTAGATGTTGCTTATGTTTGTCAGGTAAGCAGGAAAGCACTTCCTGGGCCATTATCTGCTAAGCTTCTGGGCTTGCATAAACCAGTTTTCTGTCGCTACATCTGTTAGCAGTTCTGGCATCTTTTCCCTGCCTCTACCATATCTCCTTCACTCATGTCTTTAAGGGACCCCAGGAATGCTTGAAAAGGAAATGTGGCTTTGTCTCATCTCAGATTTTGGGTCTCTTCATGATCAATTCCTTAACAGATAAGGAAGCTGTTAGCAGCATCATGGTCACTTCCTTTGTCAGGAATGGATCGGTCTTCTCCAGTATGTCCTTTCTGAATAGACAAGTTGAAAGGGTAGAAAAGAATGATTCAGACCCCAACAGGTACCTAATGCCATTTGAGATGCCTTGGATAAACTAGCACATCCCCATGTGGTTGGTGGATAGGATGTGAGATTTATCAACCCCTTTTCTTCTGGAGCAGCAGTTGAACATGTACCACAGAACATCCCTAGAAATCCATGTTTATGAACTGAGTCCTGCCCAAAGGGACATAATTGGATCTCATGGTGTGGGATACCATGCTCATCCCCATGAATCCAGGAAGCCTCCTGAAGCTGAAGAATTTTCTCCATAGCAGTAGACAAAGACTTGGACTTGATTGAACAGCCACCACCATCTGGGTCCAAACACAGAGCCTTTTACTTAGCCTACCTGACACAGAATCCAGTCCCATGGACAGGTAGAGGAGTCATTTTGAGGAAATTAATGCCCTGGTCAAGGTTAAGAAAAAGCTTGCACTGTCAGTGCTAGGGGTGCATGATGAGGAAGAAGGGTGATGACAGAGGGTGCTCCCCATGGCAAGCTTTCTGCCAATCCTCAACCACTTCTCTCTCTCTGGTATACAAAGCCAAACTCCAGTCGGACCTGTCACTACAGTTTCCGGATGGTGTGGGAATTGCACTGCTGCAGCACAGTGAAAAACTAAGATTGCTATGCAGAGAGTCCTTTCATGGTGGAAAATCAGAAAAAGAGTCTCCAAAAAGTTACACAAGAAGTAAAAGGAGACATGATGAAGACAGAGCACACACATGCAAAAATACATGGAGAGACAGGCTACAGATGACAAGGAACATTAATGGGAACTTGAACAGTTTTTAAAATATGTTAGAATGAGACAGAAAATAAAGGAACATACAGGTTCATTAGCTAATGAAAAATAAGAGAGAAGAATATCTGGTGTGGACAGCTTCATTTCCTTCAGCCTTTGTGAAGGGTAAACTGCGACCTCCACTTTATTACATTAAAAAAAAAAGAAGTAGCACTGCAGGCCAAAATAGGAAAAGACCTGGTTAGTGAATATTTAGAGAAATAACAACATCCTGAGGAACAGCTGAAGTTCTCCTTTCTGCACTTAGCAGTCAGGTGAAGATATCCCTAAACCCTAAAAGAGATTATCTGCAAATATCCTGTACCTGTGGAACAGAGGAGGGGAAGAAGAGTAGTTCATCTTTTAGCAGAGAAAAAAGAACCCAGGAAATTGGAGTAATCTAATATCCAGAAAGACAGAAGAGAAAATTATTAAACAATCTCTTTGTAGTCATCTAGGGAATAATGAGATGATAAAAACAGTCAGCAAAAATTATTCAAGAACTGACTTTCTCAAACTATTTCTAATATCATTCTTTGCCAGAGTAACCAGCCAAGTGGATAAAGAGAAGACAGCAGATGTGATATGTCTTGAATTTATTAAGAGTATGACATTGTCTTGCATGACATTCTCTTAGGCAAAGAGGAAAATATGGCCCAGTGGGTGCACTCATAAAACTTGTGGATGAGTCTGTGTTGAGAACAGTACTAAGAGTTTTGGAGGACAGGATTAACAGTGGCTGAGTTACTTGGAGAAATAGTAGAAGATCAATGTAGATAACTTCAGTAAAGATAAGTGCAAAGGAATTCAGGCAGAAATGGATGATTTCTTCCTGGGTATCTGCCACCACAAGATGAGAGTTTTTGCTGTAGTAGTTCTTAGAAAAGGTCTAACATTCCTCAAAATGAATTTTTGTGCACTTTATTTCCATAAAGGGTCACTGAAAAAGCACAAAACTACCAGGCTTCATTTCTCCAGAAGAAAAAAAGTTGAAATTCTACATGCAGGTCTTCTCCTCTCCTCAATTATTCCAGTCCCTAATGACCAATTCTTATTTTATATGGTGTTTTCAAACATTGGGACTGTCATTTTTCTGCTAGATAGTCTTCATAGAAAAGAGCTATTTCTAGTATAAATTAAATACTTGCTTTCATCTTTTTTTTTCTTTGAGGGCCTTTGCAAAGTTAATCAGGTCCAAACTTACTGTCCCTGACTTCTTGTCATTATTGCCTCAGTAAATACAATATATGGGCATTGGCAAATGCCTTGCACTGTGCACATGTCAATTTTAATATATCCATAAATTATTTGCCTGTACTCACCAATCTAAGATGCATTCAACAGAAGCTGGTTGATGTAGATGAGACACTGGGTCTACAACTGTCCTTTTGCTAGTTTAAGTCTATTTCAGAAAGCAAGGTAGCTCTACTGAGATTCAGGACATGTGGGATATTTGTCCATCTAATTTTAAGCAACACCAAAAGCAGGTGTATGTTCTGTGACAGGCATTTGTGAACAAAACTGTCCTGTGTAACATTCTCCATCTGATTATACTATGCCTGGCTGGAGCTGTCTCACTCAGAGGCCCCTTGCATATTATGGAGAGAAGTAAGCACCTCTGGAGGGTGATTCTCTCCACTCTTCTTAGCTCTGTCTCCCAGCGTGGAGCAAATTACTCAGTGGAGGTGCTGATGTACTGATATAGGGACTTGTATCCTGCTTGTATGTTGCTTGTATTTTGCTGGCTTGGGCTGATTTGGAGGCTGGTGTTTGGTTAAGCTTGTCAAACAGAGAAGATAAATGGTAGGAACATCCCTGAGAGAAGAATGAGGGCCCATTGTATAGGTTTAGTCAAGTATTCCCTCAGCCTCTGTAGGTACGGTTTGAACTAGTGTTAAAGGCTCAGATGATGGCCCACAGACTACAGGGCGTGCTCAGGTGCCTGGGGTCAAAAGTTGGAGTCTGATTTCTGCAAGTCATGTACCACCACAGCTATAAAGAAGACAAATCATTTTTAGCTGGACAACCCTCTGTATTAGGCATTTCTGGCAAAGCAGGATGGCTTCTTTCATCAGAGACTCTGCCCAAGACATGGCTAGTTGTGCCTAGATAGGCTCCCCAAATGGAAGAATAAAAGTACAACATTGTATGTTTAGTCCAGTTGCTTCCTTAGGAAGTCACCTGACTTGCCCAGGCAGAAATTCCACTGTGCAACCCAAGCTGCGTAGCTGCTTTCTCCTGGGATTCCCATTTGGTGCCCATATCATTACACTCCACAAACAGGGAATAAAGGAGTGTCCCTGCATTCCCTGCTGCTTTGACATAGCAGGACTGAGCAGTAACATCATCTACATTTTAATCTCAATGCATGCATCATCACCAAGATGTCCTTGGAGGCTTGCTCTGACATAAGTCAGACAACTTGATCCCTCACAAAATTATGACTGAGTTTGATTACCATTCACTCCTTCACTTGACTGCACTTATTGCTGCTTGGTACCTATGTATGCTGCCTTCTCACCTGTCAGTTTTGCAGTTTCTTTTTCAAAATCCTCCTTCACCATTTCAAGGTCAAAAGTTTCCTAGTATCATGGCAGATTTTTGGATCCAATAAGAGATGAATTGTTCATCAGAAAGAAGTCAGAATTACTGAAGCATAATTAACCCTTACTGTTTCCAGTGGTAGGCCAAGTCTAACAGCCCCAGATGAAATTCATTCACTCTATAAATCCTAGTTATGCTAACGTTTGATGTTATAGATGTGTGCAGTCTGACAGATGTATTTTTATTAGGCTGTGTATGATCTCCATTTGCATGGTAATGAAGCCTTCCAAAGGTATTCAGCAGGTGAGATGGGAGATGAACTTCTGTCAGCACCACTGTTTGCACCTCATGATCAGTAGTATTTATCAAAACCAGAAAAAGCTTTTTAAACTGAAAGCAGCTGTGGTATCACATCCTTACCATTAAAGTACAGGACTCGTTCAAGTGAACCTTGCCAGAGCACAGAGCTAGGACCTACCACCACCAGTGACAGGACAAGCTGCTGCCAAATCTGCTTGTAGTTTAACCAGCCTAAAGAGATTTTAGGACATCCAACTTTATACTCACTGTGATATTGGAGAGCTTTGCCATACTCAGTGCTTTTATGTCACAGCATGTTGAGTTTTCTGTACGCAGCTCTAGGCCTTAATTTCTGTAAAATAAGAATTTTCCTACACAACAAGGTTAAACTCTTTGTAGCAGGGCCTCTTAAATGTATGGACGACACCTAGCATCATTGTTAAGGGGACTGTTGTAAAACAAAGACCAAAAAGAAGAATAAACTTCTGCATTAGCCTCCACATTGATGTGTGGTACTTTTTTTTGTTGTTTTTTTAAAAAAAAAGCAACACAGACATCTCAATAAGGCTCTCTATTTCAAACCTAAATTGGCTCCTCAGTTGATTTGTGGTTAATTGATGCAATCAGGGACACAGCTAAGGCACATTAAATGCTTAACAATTGTAATGCAATAATTTCTGACAGTACTTCAGTAGGGGTGGTAAGAGTAAATCCTGCTTCCTGGGAAAGGTCTTGCACTCAAGGGCAACCTGTCACTCCTGTTGTGAGCGCTCCCGTCAGGCTGCATTAAAAATAAAAGCAGGTTCAAGTTGCTAATAGCTACAGTCATCCGTCTGCAGTCAGAGGCTGGGGAGTAGCCTTTCTTTTTCTGGCCAGGTGCATGGATGGACATGAGGAAGCCTCTTGTGTCTCCTTGAGTCAGCATCACTTACTTCCTCAGCTTACAAATTTCTTCCCAGCCTTGCCTGCAGCAGATGCTCCAGCACACCCTTCCTAGTGCAAGACTCAGTTCTTTAACTGAGCTCTGGTGGCCTCTAACCCTACTTTCCTAAATGGACAGGGCTTGCATGCTACACAGCACCATTCATCTACATTCCTATGACTAATACTGAGGCTGCTGCCCAATTTAAAGCTCATCAGACATAATCTGAGCTCCGGAAGATAATTAAATTCCTCCAAGTTGTTGAAAGTCACTGGCTGGATAGAAAGATGCAAATTGAGTGCACCCTCTGAGGGGAAATTGCCAGGAAGAACTCAGCAGTTTTTGTGATTGCTATAGCAGGCCCATGGACACAAGCATTACTGATGGCCAGTAGCACAGGTGGCGTGCAGGTCCATTCTCCTGTCAGCAGAGGAGGTTGCTGCTGAGGTAATTGGCAGAGGAGGTTACAGATGGGGTTATTGCTTCAGTAATGTTCAAGCTGGTGGGAAACCAGGCTATGTTTCTTGCGCTCCTGCATGGGGTGGTGAGAAGACACACCGGTCCTGGACAAGGGGTTCTGTCAATCTGGGTAATACTTTCCTGGGCACTGCCTACACCTTGAGCTGTTTTCAGATGGAATATCCAAGGCAAAGTTCATCTTGTATGTTCAGTAACTCTCTGTGTAACCTTCTTTTCTCCAGTCCTCCCTTACATACTTCTTCATCACCATATTTCCAGGCCAAATAGTCCTAGTCTGCTCATCTGGCTTCCTCACAGAGAAACCATGACAGACCCCAATCATCCCCGCCTGTCATTTATTGGAATGTCTCATAATAGATCCTTCCTGAGATGAAGCAGATAGGAGCTGTGCATCATGTCCAAGGTGTGGGCTAACAGTAACCCTCACCCACAGCACTAACAATGATGTTCTCCAATACATTCCAGGGATTTACAACAATTTCTGTGAAGAGATATTTTCCTAAAATCTAAACTTCCCCAGGCACAACTTGAGGCCATTTCACCTTGTCCTATCACTTATTACCTAGGAGAAGAGATCAACCTCCACCTCACTGCAATGCCCTTTCAGGTAGTTGTAGAGAGTGATAAGGTTTCCCCAGAGCCTCCTTTTCCCTAAGCTAAACAAACTCAGTTCCCTCAGCTGCTCCTCATAAGACATGGTCTAGACCCTTCACCAGCTTTATGGCCCTTTTGGACATGCTCCAGCACCTAAATGTCCTTCTTGTAGTGATGGGCCTAAAACTGAACATTCAAGGTGTGGCCTCACCAGTGCTGGGTACGGGGAGAATAATCACTTCCCTAGTCCTGCTGGTGACACCGATACAGGCCAGGATGCCATTGGCCTTCTTGGCCACCTGGGCACACTGTTGATTCATTTTCAGGTACCTGTCGACTAGCACCCCCAGGTCTCTTTCTGCTAGGCAGCATTCCAGCCACTCAGCCCCAAGCCTGTAGCATTGCATAGGATTGTTGTGACCCAAGTGCTGGACCCAGTGCTTGGCCTTGTTGAATCTCATACCACTGGCCTCAGCCCATCAATCCAGCCTGGCTAGACCCCTCTGTAGAGCCTCCCTACCTTCAAGCAGAGCAGCATATCTGCCTAATTTGGTGTCATCTTCAAACTTACTGAGGGTGCCCTCGATCCCCTCATCGAAATCATTGATATTAAACAGAACTGGCCCGAATTTCAATCCTTCTCTAATGATTTTTAACATCACATTTGTTTTTCCAGCACAGGTGACATTTATCCAGGAGTCAACTAACACTATCTGTTGTCACAACTTTCCTGGCACAGGTATTGCTCACTGAATATGGTGTTTCTTGCTTCTGAGATGATTTAGAAGACCATGTCCCAGCTTGTTGCTTCATGATGCATAGTGGTTTGTCTGGGCTCTCAGCTCCCATGCATTCCTACTATTTCATTATGTTATCTTGTGAGTTAAATGAAGATGTAATGTTGCACTGAAATCCCTTTCCCCAGACAGTGATTGAATTTTGCTGATGTCATAAAAAGATTTGTTCTTCTGTTGTTTTCTGTAACATCAAGTAATTCCCATTAAATAATAAGTAATTGATTTACCATGTTTGTCTGGGGCTTTTTTTTTTTTCCCAAGTAATTGATTTATTTAGTCATTGCAATTATAGTAAATCAGTTAACTAAAAATAATGCCAAATAATTAATTTACTTGGTATTTAAATATTAGAAATTACTATGAATGATTGCAAATTACTCACAGACAAGGCAAATTTTCTTATCACTTGCAGGAAATGGGATGATTAATTTTCAAATGTTATTTATATGCACTGGTTTTGGTGGTTTGCCACTGCTCTTTCACCTGCTGAGCAATCCACAGGAAAATCCAGTTTCTGATGCTGATCCCAAAGCACTGAGTCCCCTAGTGCTCCCTTTCCAACCTTTTCTCAGCTGCAGAAGGCAGTTATGTCCCCAGAAAGTATAAAGAGGGGAAAAAAAGACCCTATGATCGTCAGTGTAGGAGTCTGAATACCTTGCTTACAGGTTTCATCTCTTATCTGAGGATTCTCTGATGTCTAATAGGACTTAATCTTACATTTCAGTTGTTTCACTGACAACCACTCTTGTAATGCCTCCCTACATGGCCATCTCTTTGAGGGGGGGAAACCCCTCTTTGAAGATAGAACAATTGAGATCCCTTCCTTATTGTTAAATCTTGTGAAAATTAGATAAAAGAGTAAAAAAGTGGTGTAGGGAAGAGTAAGGGAAAGAGTTGCCACCAAAAAAAAGAAAAAGGCATCACTATTTCCCTATGACTACAGGGAACTGTGTGAATAAATAGATTTCATTCCCTTTATTTACTAAGATGCTGAAGTATCTCTGCACTGGGGAGGATGGAATTAACAGTGTGTACCATCTGAAAGTACTTAATTCCTAGCAATCTATCCTTAATTGCCACACCTGCACAGCTGAGATAAAGCTTCATCACTCAGTTGTCATTAAGTAAGCCTTGGCTGCTGTGACACAGGAAGAAGAAGAGTGGCACACAGAGATCAGACCTCGAGGTCCTCTCTGTGGGCTGCTTCAATGGATTCTGCCATGGCCCAGGACACTGAAACTCTTAGAAGAAGACATGATGGTTCTTACAAGATCAGTGTGAACTCATCATGCTGCCCATGATATGCACCAACTTGCTGTGAGCTGGCTTAACTTCCCAGCTTCCTTGATCCCTGCAGCTAGAAGAATAAGAACAAAAATAACCCAAATAACATGATTTCTGGGAACATCTCTCATCAGGCAAACAGGACTAGCATTACACACAGCTGGTGGGGAAGCCAGACCACCTCCAGTATCTGGTGCAACAGAGGACTCTGGAAACTCAGTGCTGAGAATAGCAAAAATTTAGCCTAAATAGATTCAAAAGAGCAAAACAATGGGCTGTTCAGACAGTTCAGCCTCTTAAGTCTTGTTTGTTTGTTTATTTTGAAGCATTATTAAAATATCCTCTGGGAAGATCAGCAAATGTCACCCCACACAAAAGCTTCCAAAGAAAAAGAGCAATGCCAGAGAAATAAAAATACTAATTAAAAAAAAAAAAAAGTCCTCAGACACCTTTCAGTGCCTTCATACAAATTCAGTGTGCTCCTGTGTGGAGCTGCTCAACTAGAAAGGTGGAGAAAGAAAATCTCCCCATTCATACTGCCTATCTCACACAGTTGTCTTGTCACAGCCTCCATAGGATCAAAGCAATTGGAAAGAGGGAATATCTCAGGAGAGTCTCAGCTAAGATTTACAAGCCCCTACAGGCCCAGCCCTAAAAAGCACTCAGGAATTTGCTCAACTCTAATGCACATATTGTAACGCTCCCTGAGAGGAGATGTTACAGCCAATGTTGAACATGCACACAGGGATTGTTATCCAAGGCAGGAGTCCACACTTGAAAAAATTCCCCATCTGTTCCTCTCACCAAGCTTTGGGTTACACTGCAGCATGGCTTTGGAGCCTGCAGGACAAATGTTTTTCACAGAAAACTGGAAAGGAAGATGTGCTCCAGGAACAGACCTCATGGCAACAAAGGGAACCTTATTCTGTCAAGGACTCGAGGTCCTCAGCACCAACTACTTCACACCATAGAACCAAAATCTTGTTTGTATCTCATAGTCTTCTTTTGTTAGGATTTTTTTTTTTTATTTATTAAGTCAGCAATTAAATGTGAAAACAGAGGTTCAAAGACCTGTGAAAACTCCACCTATGGAAATACTCAAAACTTGACCAGCTATAGCCATGAACGACCTCCTACTCCTGGCCTTGCTTTGAGCAGAGGAAGCAGATCAGCATCTTCCAGAGGTCTCTTCCAGTCTAAATTATTCTGTGCTTCACTTGCCTCTGTGTTACATATTAAATCTATTCTGCCTGAAAAGGCTCAGTAGTTGGTGTGTCTTAACGATGACTCTCAAAACTTCATATCACACACAAGATCTACAGGATTTCTCATTCTTCATTTCATCCTTGGTGTGCTTATGTGGGTGTTGAAAATCCAGACTCATCACTTCACCATGTTTAATTAACTCTAATTGCACCATTCCTGTATTCTCACCAGTCTCACTCACCCCATAAATTGGCTTAGTGCCTTCACTGGAAAGATGCTCAAGGCAAGACACTCTGTATGCATGGAAAAATGCAAGTAGAAACCCTGCCTGGATCATTTGTTATTCCCAACCTTCTCCCCAGCCATTAAAAGCAAGGGGGAACCTCTTTTCTCTGTCTTCATAAAAGCTTAAAACAAGAATGGAAGGAGTGTCCTCACAGTCAGTCCAAAAGTGTGCCTGATCCAGTATCCTCTCTGGCACTGGGAATACATATGACTCAGGAAAAGTATGAAAACAGGGCAAACATGCAGCAGTACTTCTCACAAACCAATCTTATCCTCCAGAGGCAGAAGTGTCATCTTTGTGCTTATCCACCCTCAGGACATTTTCCTTCCCAACATTCATCCAACACTATTTCAAACTCATATGTACCGCTTGTTATCCAGGACACTACCAGTCCCCAAAGCCCCATCCCAGAAGTTTTGCTTTTAGTCACAGCCTCAGATTAGAGAGGGAATTCCAGAGCAAAGGCCTTAACAGGAGACCTCAACATTTACTCTTGCATGATTGGCAGTGCCTACACACAAAATTAAGAGCATTCAGACTCCTCCCTAACCAGAACAGTCTTAATAATTCCAACAAATACCTAAATGTTTCTCTAAGTTCAGTGAGACACTGAAGCAATGGGGAACAGATGTTTTGCTTTGCATAACCATTTTTCTCATTTTCTTTATAAACAAGGGAAGGGATCATTTAAGGAAAGATGTTTGGAATGAATGTTTGATTTCAAAATACCAAGAGGGAAATTTTCTTGCTATCTTACGTGTTTTGCTTCTGATACAATTAACTTGGCAGAACCTAGAGTTTACGAAGTATGGTGGCATTGATGAATTTACTTTTCACCCCAGGGGAAAAAAAGTTCCAGATGCAAAACTGTGATGGAGCTTTACTCCAAAAAGCTCTGCTTGCTTCTGTTGCCTTTGCTTTCTGCCTAGTTCCCCTGTCTCCCTCTACTTCATTTATAATCCACAGGACACTCCACCAAAAGCTTCCCAAGCCATCTTCCATCTGTCTCCTCACCAGTAGGTCATAAATCAGCAGCTTCTTTACCTTCTCCCCAGTATTCCCTTCTATAGTGGGTCTCTCCTTCTCCACCATGCTTATCTTTTTCCTCCACTTCTCCTTGGCTTGCCTTCAAGTCATTTTGCCTTCATCATCATCCAATTTTCAGACCTGTAGGAGAGAAGAAAAAGAAATACAAGGTGAAAATAAAAAAAATCAATGAACTGTACAATTGTAAACATATTTGCCAGGCTAGATGAGGAAGGAGTAATGAAAACAGGGGTAAAATTGTAACAAATGCAGGATATGTCTTGCCTTTTTTTTTTTTTCTTTTTGCAGTTGAAAGTCTTCCTAGCTTCGAGCTAAGAATAATCATTTCATTATTTCTGAGAAGACCTGGCAGGAGTCCAGGCCTAGAATTTGATAAAGTGTTGAGAACTGAGGCAGGCATAAAAGAGTTATTTCTATCTCAATGAGATTTGGTGTTCCACTTAAAATCAGCAAATCCTCTGCTAGACTTAATTGGTGCCAGAGAACTATTTTCTCCTGGAGGACCTCAAAGAGACACCAGTAGAGAGACGGCCTTGTTCTATTTCCATGATTTTCTTCCTTTCCTTCACTTCCCAAAGGGAAAAAAACAAAACAAAACAAAACAAAAACACAAAAAAAACCCAAACACACACACACAAAAAGCACAACAAAACAAAACACAAAAAAAACCCCAACAAAAACCCACAAAAACAAAAGACCCACAAATACAGTGAAGAATACTGGAGTTTACCACTTATGTATTTTTGTAGGGACCTAGGTAAGAAGAAATTGTTACAAAGGTCCAAATTTTCAGGGCATTTAGGCAGCTGTTTCAATGAAGTCTGTTCTTGTTCAAGCATTCCCATTCCTGAACCGAGCCTGAAGTGTTCCCATCACTCCAGCTGATGAGCCCTGGGAGGGCACAAGCAAGAGTGATTTGAGATGCTTCCCTGTAATGCTCACCTTGCTAAGAGAAGTCTGGTGAGTGAAATGTTTTTCACTTGGTAAAAAAAAATGCTTATTTTTTTCAGGGTGTCTTATTACTATGGCAACAAGTACACTTCCCTTCTCTCCCCCTGCAGCATGGGTTGAAGAGGTCAGGGAGAAATTTCAGCTGACTATGCACATCATTCTACCTACAACCGGAGTGGCCATGCAAGCAATCCTGAAAGTGAAGTTAAATGGAAATCCAATTAATCAACATGCCCCACAAAGCCAAATATCTCGATGGCTTTGCTAATGAAGCATCTACTGTGCTGTCTAATGACTAGGGAATGAGGAGGGACTAGAGGGGGTTTTTGACCTGTGTTTGATGATGGCAACAAGCTGGACTTCGACACAAAGCCAAAGCCCAGTATGTGCAGCATACAGAAACAGGGGAAGCTTTTGCAACAGCACCTTTTCAATCTCAGGGGGAAGCAGAGTTTGAAAGTGAGAGGCTGAGCTTGGAGAAAGTCTTGTTTGCCAGGCTGTGCAAGAATTTAACTTGCCATTCAAGAGAACATAAGCTTCTAAGGAAAATTACTTGCTTTCATAGTTGCAAAACCACAATTTGATTTGTTTTTAATAGAGAAAAGTGTTTTCTTCCTCATTTCCAGTTACTGTCTAACAATTGCCAGGCAAAGAAAACAGAAGGCAGAGAAACAGCTTCACTTTAGGCAATCACAGCTGCAGCAGCATTTTGGTTTGTTTGTTTGTTTTTGCAAAGGATGCCTCAGCCTTAAATGGCTCATTTTCCTACAAAAGGAGCCACAAAGGAAACCTTTCTCACCATGAGACTTTGCTTACCCTTTCATCCTGTTCTTAAAGGGTTGGTGTTTGTTGGTCCACCAGGGCTGGCAGCTTATGCACTTCGAGAAACACAACTGCCTGGATGCCTGCCTATTTTCTAAGGTTTTCTTTATATCTGCAGACAGTCCCTTTCCTCCCCAGAAAACCTGCAATGTGATTGCCTCCCACATATATTCCTTGTGCTATCTTGACAGTACCTGTTCCCTTGCACAGCTTTCCCCCATCCCAAGACCTCGCTGAGATCCAGATCTCAGGTGCTGGTGATTTGTGAGGGGTCACATCAAGCTTCTCATGAGAAGCATTTCTTTTCATTGGAGCTCTGACCATGAAACAAACTTTAGGGTTTCATTTACAAGACCACTGCTGCATTGTACCAGGCAAAGCAGAAAGCATTCCTGAACTGGTGGAATCAGCATTAATCACGGGAATTCC
Organism: Chloroceryle amazona; assembly: GCA_027560015.1. Classification (NCBI taxonomy): domain Eukaryota; kingdom Metazoa; phylum Chordata; class Aves; order Coraciiformes; family Cerylidae; genus Chloroceryle; species Chloroceryle amazona. The sequence continues at coordinate 91,917 of JANHFX010016117.1, forward strand.
TTCATCCTCAGAACTGGTTGGCTCTTCCACCTGTCTCCATAGCACACGTGCATGTGCGACAGGGCACCTAGTGCACCTCATGCATTGCTAGACTGCTGCTCATTAGCTTGTTTTGGTGCCAGTTTCAGGGCATGTGGAAGAAATGAGCAAGACACTGGTACACACCTCCCTGCAGTGGACAGCTATATATGCGCATATATATATATGCATTTAGGGGTACAATGCTCAACAGTGGTATGGATGCTCCCTATATTCAACGTACCAAAAAAATAAAATAAAATTATCTGTGTGCAGCTCATCTTACTGTGACAGCAAAGAGAGAGATCCTTGCTGCTTCACTGTCATCTCAAGGGCCATCTGACAGAAGGGAACCCACAAATGTAAAAATATTGTAAAAACACAACCTAGTTACACCTACAGCACTATCAACCCAGTCCAGCCCATATCTCTCTCCATCAACAGGTTTGAGCTCAGAAATACATTCAAGGGAAATTTAGCAACAGGCTTACTGGTGATACAAACCATCCCTGCAGGACATCTGCTTAGTCTGTTGGAGGTCTGAAGGGCTGAGACCAAAAGGCAGATGAAGCTCAGGGTGGGACGGCTGGTATGGTTTTGTACCCTTGCTCAAACACGACGCTGCAAACCTCCTTTGCTTAACAACCAACATGACAATGTGGGTGTCCGTGCAGCAGGGGCACACCATACAGATGGTGTCCTGGCTCCATCCCCACTCACAGCTGAAGCTTTTCGAGTCAGAGCAAGACTCTGCCAAACCTCGTTTGTCTGCAGCCTGCTCCAGTCTCTGCTTCCCCTCTTTCTTTCACTGTCCCAGAACTTTCTCCACTCCTGTCCTCTCATGACAGGTTATCACTGTGCTTTGATCTTCAGCCATAGACTGGCAAGAGGAGGAATATGTTTCAGGGACTAGTGTTTGGAAATCCTTCCTTACCTCATCCCACACTGGACAGGACATTATAATGTTGTATTGTAATAGCTTTACCATGGTTCCTGAGGAAGGTTTTCACTCTTATAGAGCATTTGCTCCCTATCAAGACAGTACTCTTAGACCACAGTAAGCATAAATCATCTACATACATTCAAAATCCTTACTGTGCATTGATTTGCTCTGCAGCAGTGACGTGATCTACCAACTGATCTGTGAAAAATCTGTTGCTGGGGGCAGAGCTGGTAAGACTGCATTTTCAGCCTCAAAACCCAGAGGGAAAATAAGAGGAACCCCTGATTTATTGTATTTTACAAGAGAATGAGCTTTGTGCCCATCCTACAAATTTGGGGCATTTTCTCCTTGAACTCACATTCTTGGCAGTGCTATGGTAAAAGAAAGTACATCTTAAATATTCAAAGGTACAAACTCTTTCCAGCATCTGTCACTCATCCTTTCCCCAGAGAGACAGGAAACTGAGATAAATGTCTCTGCTGGAGTCATCCTGCCTGAGTTAGTGAAGCAGGACTTTTCCCCTGTGTGCTGATTGACTTCAATTCACCCTGGCTCTGTTTCAATGAGCCTTATCCAAAGGCAGCTGCCAGCCATGCTCTGGGAAGAAGGAGGGGTAATTAGCTGATGCATTGGGAATAGCCCTACAATGAAGGTACAAATAATGAGCCAATGGCAAGGAGACATGGTGCTTTCACAAATGTGTATTTGTGTGTGCATTTTGGCAAGCAAAGTTCAAACAGTGGGTACGGTCAGTGCTTTGCAGAAGAAGAAAGCCAACATCAGTAACAACCTCCAGGAACCAGCTGTCTGACAATCTGTCTTCAGATAAAGTTTCTCCCAGGCCTGAGTCCAGCCCCTACCCAGGCTCCCCATCTGCCTAGTCTTGACTCTTAAATCTGTCAAAAACATGGCAGGAGCTAGAAAAACTTGTGGTTTCATTCAGACCCTGTAGCAGCAAATTGACTTTTTAAAAAGGTAGAAAAAGGATTACTTAATTTGCTGTCTGCCACCTTCAGCTTTTGCCTTCTGCTCATTGTTCCCATGCTCTGTGGGACAGAACAGGAGCCAGAGCTGATCCCCCAGCTCCACCCTGCTGAAAATTTACTCCAAATTATGTCTGCCTCTGAAATAAAAACTTCCCATGTTTAGTTCTTTCCTTTTCATTTTGGATGTCTCACTTGCAGACAAAGGCAGCTGTTTACCTCTGCACAACAGGTACTAGGTTATATGCATATGTTCAAGCCATATGTGCAGTCAGATATGAGAAGAGGCAAAGAATTGATCTTCTGAACATTAGACTGGGAAAACTTGAGCTGAAGGTAGTAACTGACATGTTCCTCTCATGAAGGTTAAAAATTAATATGGTACACAACATGTGTCAGAGGATGCGGTAAAATCCTTGAGACTTGAGAGGCTGCTGAAGCCATGGTAGTAACTTTGGTGGGCAGCACTTCTTCACCCAGGTCCCACCATCAGAGGGACAGGTGAAACAGTAGCAACAAGGCTATGTTCAGGAACTTAGGCAAAGCTCCTCTCTGGAAAGGAAGTCAAGGGCAAACCAACCCATACTCCACCTTCCAACAGTCCCTTTAGTAACACAGATACCTCTCATCTCAAGGCCCCTGTAGGGTCAGCTGAGACAGTGCACAGAGTATCATACATGGGTGCTTTTCTGAACCAAAGCACATTAGGGGAATTGGAATTCAGCACTAGAGGGCTGAATTCAATTTAACAAGCCACTGGGCACAGCCCTGCAAAGTGTCCCCGCCATACTGTGTGCATTCATCTATGGCTGGCAGGGAAATGATGGCTGATGGAAAAAAACAACGGATGAGAACAGTGCTGTTAGAGCCACAGTGGAGCTTGTAGAGAAGACACAGAATCAAATATTTCAGTGGTCTTGGCACAACGAGGCACACTCCTGCAGATCCTGTGATCTGGCTCCATGTCACTTCAGCACCACAGTGCTCAAGGCAGAACACCAATGCCTCCAGTAGCTAACTTACAAAGCAGGAGTGAGCATTCCCAACTGAATCCCAAGCATATCCAACTGGCATTCTACCTTCTCCATCAAAACTGCTTTTCTAAGCTTCATTTCTAAACCTCTTAACTCACAGCAGTTTGTCATTTAATTATCTCCATTAGAAAATTAACCTCTCAAACCTCCAGTTTATTTGGAACACTAATGAAGACAGATCCTTGCCTGATTGTAACATCAGTCCATCTTTTATTCCTTGAAGACCTGATGTACATTTTATTGTTCTTTTTCTCTAGGAGCCCTTCAGTGAACTACAAGAATTTTCTCCCCGGCATTCTCTGTAACAAATCCTGTGAGGCAGGTAAATATTGTCTTATGTATTTTTTTTTTGGCACCAGTTCCGATACTCAAGGTCTCTCTTTGGCATTTATCAGCTGGGTTTTTTTTTTTATGTTGCCCTTGTTCTTATGTACTTATCTGCTGCATAGCAACTACAAAAGCAAGAAGCACTTTCTTGCTAGAAGATCTTGGCAGTGCAGAATTGAAAGGAACAAAATAAGGCTGGCTGGACAAATTTTGTAAGACATGATGCATTTCCAGATAGATTTTGACATAAGAGCCATCTACATATTTTGGCATATCTCCCTAATGACACGACCATATATCAGAACAAGGTTTATGGCTTAAAGCCATAGGAGACCTCGGGAAATTTATATAACTGGTTCCCATAACAGATGTTGAACCTGGCCATCAGACTTTGTAGACATCAGACAGGCACTTCAAGCCAAGCACAGCTTCCCAGGACTGTGACTGACTCTCATGAGCAATGCCAAAATCTAGCAGTGCAGATCCAGACTCCTACAGCTGGTCACAGGATCAACCACAAGCAGGCCAATGATGTCTCAGTCTGTTCCCACTGAACCAGGCAAAAACTCATACTACCAGCCACCGCAGACTGCTCTGTCCTTTGGAGGACCTCAAATCAGACTCCTGATGCCCATCTCAAAGCCTTGCCCCTAGCAGCATCACCACTTACAGCAGCATTTCAAACACAAAACTTTTGTGACAGAAAATAAAATTGTGGGAAAAAATGGCTTTTTTTTTAGTTTAAACATTGCAGCTGTTTCCCTTGAACTTCTTCAGAGCTCCTTTGATTCTCTTCTAGCTTTTATATCAATGTGCTGTGCTTATGGCACAAAATATTCTCTTCTGGTCTGGATGAAATGTTTTACTATGGCCAAAATAATTGTATTTGTATGTGGTACTTTTCAGTTTGCTGAATGCACTGAAGGAAAACAGGTTTATCTGAAGTTCTCTCACCCCACACCCATACTCAATTCTTAACAGCAAAATTATTATCAATAAATAAATAATCGCACTAGACTGCCTTTGAAAGTTGAAGAAACCCTCTTCCAAATGATTTCTTAAGTGATTAATTTATGCTTGAAAACATGAAATATTATTAATATTAAAAAGTGGAATACAACCTACAAGTCTGAGCAAACTGTGGAAATGAAGATATTTCCACTGGGATCAAAGATCCCCCCCAGATGTGACTCCATGGTGTCTCCAGCAGGTGTCTGGGACACCCCTGGTCTCTCCAGTAACCAGCTCCACCTGTTGTCTCACTACCATCGATGTGCACACACACTGGGCTCTCAGGCTACTTACCCTACTCACCTCCTGGCCTGCCTCCTCAATGTTCAGAGAGACCCCTTGCTTAGTGATGGACATTTTATGCTGAAGGTAGCAGAATCTATAGGCCATGAAGTATTCGTGGTTGCAGGCTTCTTGGGTTGTGCTGCTTAGGTTGTCCTGCCCAAATCATCAAGGAGTACCAAGTGGACACCCATTTTGAACATGCGCTACAATTAATTGCAAGCAAGGAGAAAGATGTATAAATCTTCACAGTCTCCCTGGTACAAGATTTAACAGAAGTTCAGTGCCTTGGCAAAGTATCCTTCAGATGCTTCCACCTGCCAAGACAGCATAAAAGGAGGAAAACGCAAACAAAAACTGCAACATATTTCAATACATTAACTCTTAAGGGCCCAGCCATCTCACAGTTTCCTTAGCAGTTTTTTACCATTTTTAGCAAGGGGGCAAATTCTGTCTCTTCTCCCCATACTGGCTGCTTTTCTTGATGAAAATAAGTGCTAAAAATAAAATGGCGGATTATTAGATGACTTTTAAACACCTAAAAATGACTACATCTAAGAGGAAGCCATGGCAGTGTTCTGTCCCTTAATTGGTTCTGACCTCCACTGAACACTCAATTTGCGGGTTTAGATAGCATGGGGTGATCAGAAGCCAATGTCATTTTTATGTATTTCATTTGTGCTTTATCTAAAACACTTTCAGGCAAGAAGAAAATGCTTATTCAAATGCAGTCGCTACAACACTGTTCACAAAACCATTTGGACACCAATTAAATTGCATTGTGAGTGCAAGTTATAACATCTTCTTTTAGCTGGGGACAATCAGAATAATGCCAGGATAAGGTATTCTGAAAGCACACAGCTTCTGGTTACAACTTAAGGCTTTTATTAGGAAAAGATTTCACTTGGCCTTTCACTAGTGCTATTTTCAGCTTTTGCTGGAAATCCTCAAATCATTCCTTCTCCTGCCTAATACCAACAGCTCTTTTTAAAACATGATTGATGGCCCATTGTCAATAGCCATCATGCTCCTTTCAAAGAAGTGGGACACATGAAATAATTTGGTTTTCAATAATTCAAGTGATGTTGCTAAATTTCAAAGAGAGAGACTGGGAGGAATGGGGACAAGACAGAACCTTTATGGGGAAAAACATGAAGGTCTTGTCACCGAGTTTTAAGCTAATCAGGAGAACAGTGTCATCAATAGACTTGTACGCCAAGCATTGCTCCACTACCAGTTTGAGTGTAGCAAATAGTCACACAATGAACACATAATCAATTAAACCTGATACCTTTTCCACAGGAGTTTTAGGCATGTTTTGTACTCTAGTGCACTTCTGCTGTTCTTGAGTTCATCTGGGACATCTGGAAGTAGAGCAGACACAGACATCTGACCCACAACATCAGCCCATGAACACATTGGATGAAGCAAGTGACCTGCCTTTGCCCACCCATGTCTGTCACTAGGTGGTAGGTGTCAGACTCCTCAGTCCAGCCCTAGGACCCCTTAAATTAGAGGAACACACTTGTACCATATACCAAACCCCTGCCAAGGAAGAGGAAAGACAGGAGTAGGAGCTGTCTGGCCTCCAGTCCTAGCTCTTAGAGCTTGCTGCAGTCAGTAAGATGGGGATGCAAAGCTGGCTGCAATTCATTCACAACATTCACCCCAGGGCTGATTCACTCTCTGCACAGAGCCGTGCTTCTCTAGCTGTGGGGCAATGGAAACAGATTTCATGCTGAAATTCTCTTGCCTGTCCATCAGCAGTATTTTACTTTCCAGCTCGTACCTGCTGAGTCCTATGCTGCAGGGCCAAGTCCAGCATCTGAACATACTGCTGATAGGTGTTTTAAAATCAGTGAATATATGAAATTAACTTTAACAGATGGAGAAAGACCAAAAAAAAAAAATATCATGCATTCCTCTGCTGGATTTAACAGTCTGTTTGTGGATGATACTGTCTCTCCTGGAGGTAACTGCACACTGTAATCAAGTCATCTCCCTGTGCACCATTCCCAGCAGTCCTCAAGTAATGTTGCTCATCCTTTCCAATACTGCAGAGTCTGCCCCCAACAGAGGGCATGGCACCATACCTGGTGCAAACTTCAGCTGAGCATGAAGGACCAGAACGACTATCTCTCTCTTAAAATATCCTTTGATTTTGAGCATCTAGAGGACCTTGTTCTCCATCTGAGACAGTCACTTTTCATCATTGGTGGACACCTAACCAGTATAGTCCCTGCAGTTCAGTGTGTAATCTTTCTGTGCAAATCAACTGCATTGAAGACCTTGTGTTGACTCACTCTTACACAGTCATTCAACTCATGCTTCTGCATTTAGCCACACAGTGTTGCTGCCAGCCAAGGACTTGATGCACTCATTCCTCTCTGCATAGCCAATACTATCTGGTGTCCTTGACTCCAAGAGAACCCTTGGGGACCAACCACTAATAAATAGCACTGATAGTTATGCCTGGAATGAGACTGCTCTGCATAGACATTGTTGTCCAGACACTTCTACAGCACCATTAATTTTACCCATGAGGAGCTAAATTTGGACAGATGAACCACACTGCCACAGAGCACATTTCATTTCGTGGATCAAGAAAGAATGCTGGCCTAAATAGCTCCAGTGGAGGAACCAAGACGACAAATGTTGACCTCAAGGGACACCATCACCAGGTGATGAGACATGAATAAAGCTTCAGACACCAAACTTTACTATTCCTCCCTGTACAGACTAAAAGTCTAGCAATGGGGCTTGTCACATCAGTATTGCTGGGCCAATACTCAAGGGACCTTTAAAGGTCCCTTCCAACCCAAAGCATTCTATGATTCTATTTCTAGTCTCAGTCCCCTTTTCCAAGGGCAAGACCCATTCAAATTCTTTGACAAAGTCTGATCACTCATGCTAGCTACTGACAAAAAGAGGACAGCCTGGGCACCAACTGCCTCATCTCCATCAGTTCTGTGTATTGTTTCTACAGACATCAGAAAGGCTGTTTGGGAGAAGCCACCATGCAGGATTAACAGCTTTGGTTTGGAAGCTCCTTCCCATGGTTGCTTCCATAATAGCTCTAGCTTGTGCAACTTCTCTATTCCCCTGTCACATATTACATCTTTTCCTTCAAATAACATTATCAGGATTCATCTTCTTTAACCAAACACCTTGAAACTCCCTATGATTTTGTGAAAATCTACAGATATTAGGCTAAGAGTTACAGGGCTGAGACACATAGTTCTGCTTGTGCAATTATACACATACATCATCGTGAGATGACCCTCATTTCATAGGAAACTAAGCTAAAACTCTACTCACTAAAACACCAGAGCTGAGTTCTGTCCTTGGAGGACAGAAGCATACAAGCCTGATCACAGTTTCATTAAGATTATACACATCTAGCTGATGTTCAGGTCCGTAAATTGATACCTTAGGAAAGGAACAAGCAATCTCCTGCTGACTGAGTGATGCAGGGTCATCTTAGCAAGAAGCAATCCAAACAGAAACCATATAATTGGAAGAATGCTATCATCCTCTACCAGTGGGAGCCAAGGCAGGTGCAAGATAGCTTTTCCAGTACAGGTCATGCCTATATATAGGAGAAAAAAAAAAAAAAAGAAAAGAAAAATCAATATAAGAAATTTACTCTTCATGGCTCTCTGATCCCATTCCACTCTGATGATGGACAGAAGCATCAGCAGAAAAGTGACTGGAATTTTAAGTGGCAACAGGAGAATTAAGCCAGCTGTCCTCTCTTCAGATACCACTTCTCTCACAACAATTTTCTTCTGCCCCAGTTTTAGAAGTACCCTTCCTAAGAGGATGTTTCTTAGGGGCTTGAGAGATCTTCAGGCTAGGGTAGATAGATACAATGGAACTCTTCCAGTGCAGTAACCCCCTTGCAAGCCAGACTAGCACCCTGAAGAACTAGCAGAACCTTCCAGATAGGCAGCAGGATAGAGTTTAAGTTCAACATGCTCAAAAATGCATGTCTATACAGTATCCCAAACCACAGTGTAAATATGCCTAATCTCTATTCCCAGCATGCTTGTTAGATCAACTCTCGTGACATATATAAATATGACATACTGCTTCCAACCCGAGACATAAATGTTGTGTAGTAGTCTTTTTTTTTTTTAATTTTGCAGCTGTGACTTGTTTTGCATAGATAGGAGGAGTTAACCCTGATAGACTGTTTGAGTAACCTTGGTTTGTACAGATAAGAGGGACTAACTATGAGCTAAGCAGGAACAGAGGGGAACCTCCAGAGATAAGCCAGATCATGCCAGTTCTGTGGTTGCCGGCTGAGCACAACTTTGCATTTTGAGCCAAAGGTAAAGACACACTGTGAGGAAGACTGTGGGCCTTCCTCCAGAAGACCCCAGCCCATGACCACCAGACAGCAGTGTGCAGGTGTCAATGGGAGGAAACATGATAATGAGTTCCCAGAAATAATTATAGTAACCACACCTATTTCCAGACTTAATTGTAACAACCCCTCCTTTGCCAATGAATATGTATGTTTCTTATAAATAATTACTTGCTTGCTTTGAAGTACAGTGTGCAAGTTAGGAGGAGTGATCCCCCTTGCACCCAACGCCATGATAAACATACCTACTTTATAACCTATCTTGGGTTGTAGAGTTTGATTCCACACGTCAAACCCAAGCTGAATAGGGCAGAGAGTTTGCAATTTTGTGTGCCACATAGAATCATAGAAAGTTTTGGGTTAGAAGGGACCTTTAAAGGTCATCTAGTCCAAACCCCCTGCAGTGAGCAAGGACATCTTCAACTAGAGCAGGTTGCTCAGAGTCCTGTGGAACCTTACCTGGAATGTTTCCAGGGAAGGGGCATCGACCGCATCTCTGCAACCTGTTCCAGTGTTTCACCACCCTCACTCAAAACTGTCTTCCCTCTTTTAGTTTAAACCATCACCCCTTGTCCTGTCACAACAAGCCCTGCAAAAAAAGACTGTCCACAACTTTCTTACAAGTCCCCTTTGAGTACTGAAAGGCCATTATAAGGCCTCCCCAGAGCCTTCTTTTATCTGGGCTGAACAACCCCAACTCTCTCAGGCTTTCTTCATATGAGAAGTGTTCCAGCCCTCCAATCATTTTTGTGGCCCTCTTCTGGACCCACTCCACGTCCTTCCTGTCCAGAGCCGGACACAATACTCCAGGTGGGGTCTCACCAGAGTGGAGCAGAGAGGGAGAATCACCTACCTTGACTTGCTGGCCATGCTTCTTTGATGCAGCCCAAGATACAGTCGGCATTCTGGGATGTGACTCTACATTGTTGGCTCATGTCCAGCTTTTCATCCACCAGTATCCTCAAGTCCTTCTCCACAGGACTGCTCTGAATCCCATCATCCTACTGTCCTGCAGCCTGTATTGATACCAAGGATCGCCCTGACCCAAGTGCAGGACTTTGCACTTGGTCTTGTTGAACCTTCTGAGATTCACACAGGTGACATTTTCAAGTTTGTCCAGGTCCCTCTGAATAGCATGCCATCCCTCAGGCCTGTCAACTGCATCACTCAGCTTGTTGTCATCTGCAAACTTACTGAGGGTGCATACACCCCCTAAACTCTAATATCCAGAGCAAAAGAAGAAACTAAAAACTGAGATAGCCCAATAATCTTCAGATGCATAAAGAATATTAGAAGATCAGGACAAATATACTGACTTTCTGCCCTCATGCCACTCTTCTGACTACCAGTGATTTTGACTCCTGGAGAAGAGCAGTTCTATGTTTAATAGCCCATGATTAACTTTTCTTCCCTCAAACTGTCTAAGCACTTTTTGAACCCAAGCACACATCTGTTGGCTACCATGCCAAGCAGCAAGAGGTCCCACAGCATAATCAGGCATGGTGCACAGAAGCATCAGCATTTTGGAACCCAGATCCTTCAGTACTTCTGTCCATCTATGCAGTCGCATTGTACCTGGGAACACTCAGGCACTTCCCTCACAGCAGAGGAGAGATGGTGCTCTAAAGGAAGAAGTTCTCTGAAACAAACCCTGACAAATCCCAAAAAACCATACATACCTACCTCATGTATTACCCCTCCTGCTGCAAATGTGCAAGCACTAATGGATTTAAACAGATTTCCCTTCATTTCAGTCTTCCTGCTACTGTAGCTCACCTGGTAGTCTCCCCTCTCCTTTGCTCCCCTTTCTTTCCTGCACAGACACATACCTGAACTCCCAAACAAGCTCTCCTTCCATTTTTGTCTCCCATCTCCCACATTAATTTAAGCTCACTCATTCCACCACTGGCAGAGCTGCTTCTGCCTTGCAGGGGGGGCCGAATTAGAGACCTTTACTTCGATTTATTATTACCCCTAAAGGAACAAATTCCAGGGGGAAAAAAAAAAAAAAAGTGATTTTGAGAGAACTGTGACCAACAGATAGTGCCTGGGAGTGACTGGTAAGAACTTCATCATCATTTCCAGGCTCCAACAGCTGTCCATTAGAAGAAAGATTTCTGATCTCAGGGACTTGGGCTGGGTTTAATCTGTGCTCACCACTCTGAGGACATACTTCATTTAATAATGCAGCAGGATGGTGGACAATACCCCAGAAATCATTTCTGCTGCCAAAGGCAAAACAGCCTTCAGCAAAACAGCAAATTAAAAATTACTCAATGTAACTTTTTTTTTTGTACATTAAAAACATAATTTAAATGACCATGTTCTCATAAAAACATTCTTATATATATATATAAAGGCATTTTCTGACAGAAAAATCTGCTTTCAGGAAAGCTTCTTATTTTGCTATGGCTGGAATTCACTGTGTGATGCTGTACTTTGGAAGTGCTGACAGAAAATAACCTGGTATTTGCTCCATTCTTCCCATACACAGAGCATACTGATTTGTGTTTGACCTCTTTCAAGAACCATGGGATCATTCAGGAGAGAACTGCAGATTCCTGTGATGATTTTTTTAATTGATTTTGCAAAAGTAAGGGAGAGGGCCTCAGAGATTCATTCAAGAATAGTAGAAGAGGTACGTGATAATACAGTCAACACCACTGAGCAGTTTTAGCAGGCACAATAACACCTATGTTGCAGAGTCAATATTTTCAGGAGAGGTTGGTGGAGTACATACTACTTTTCTATGAGAAGCTCTCTGCTCAGACCTAAGGGTCAGAAATATTACCAAAAAAAAAAGTCTGTGATCCACTGTTCAGAGAACATGTGGTTGTTCTTGAACCAAAAACTTGCTTTTCCTACTTTCCAGTTCAATTTGTCCTCAAGATGTGAACACTGAAGGTTTAGTGTGAATAATACAGGTGTTCACTGGACATTAAGGGACTATAGTGTGCATTAAGGGTTGTTTATTGAGATGCTAGGCCTGCAGCTCCAGTGCATATGTTGATAAATATTGCCCCCAAAACACACGGGTACAAAGTATTACTGAATGTATAGTATTATTGAAATGAGTGCTCCATAAACCATCATATCTACCACTGGGAGCCACAGGATGATGGACTTAAATTTCTTGGGCTGCCCAGAGCACAGAAAGAAGTGCAAGTGCACTGAAGAAGAGATGCTGGATCCAGGATCTCCATTCTCTCCTCTTTCAGGGCTCCTAATTTAGAGACAACCAGGCACCATCCTCTTGCTGTCAGAATTCTGTCTCAGGCAGAATAGCTGAGAAAGGACATTTTCTGGCTGTGGGCAACAGTATATCTCCTGGCTTTTGGTGTTATTGGGTGCTGCTCAGTCCCCTGCTGGTGCCAATACAGGAAAAGCTCCAGGAAGAATCAATCAGCTGCTTAGCTGAGCACAAAAACAAACGTTAGTGTGGCCTCGGGGATGTGGAGGTAAATAACCTGAGAAAATAATCGCTGCAAAGAAAACAATTCCGCCTGCTGCTAAAACAGCCCTAGTAGCAGAGAGGAGTCTTGCTTCATTCGGGAACTCCTGAACTTCTCCTTGGGGAAGTTATATTTCCACGTGTCTTGCAGCAGTGGTAATAGATGGAAGAAGTGATCTGTGCCAAGCAGAATTATTTCCTTCCTGCTTGCTTTGCCAAGGCATAAATCTCTTTCCTATTCCCTGGGGTATGGTTCTCCTCACTGAAGCAGGGAGCCCCTCAATTCAACAGCAATGTTTAATTACTTTTCATTTCCATCTGCCTGTGCTGCAGGAAGCAGAGTCAGATGGCAGCCACAGAATGCAGGACCCGGCTCCAGCAGCAGTCCCAGGTCATGGCAAGCAGCAATCTGGGTCTGCAGTACCCTCTTTGCACCATATTTAGGGCGCAGCCTGTTCTGAAGGCAATGATTGCCCTTCCCCTTTGGCACTTCCCTTCATTAAGCTGAAGGGCTGCTTATCCAGCAGAGGACAGCAGCAGAAGGTGATCAGTCTGCTATCTCCACAAAGCACTCACCTTTCCCCACTTCTCTCTGTCTGGTTCCCTGATAAAAGGAAGAAATTCTTTACTGTGGGAGTGGTGAGACAGTGGAAACAGGTTGCCCAGAGAAGTTGTGGATGCTCCATCACTGGAAGTGTTCAAGACCAGGTTGGATGGGGCTTTGAGAAACCTAATCTAATGGAAGGTGTCCCTGCCCATGTCAGGGAGGTTAAAACTCAACAATCTTTAAGGTCCCTTCTAACCCAAACCATTCTATGATTCCTTCATCAAATCCTGCCTACACCTACATAACATCTCCAGTGGTGAATAATTCCCCCATGGGAAGATGGAGTATGACCCCTGATGATGTCCAAGGAAGAAACAGCATCCTTGGCAGTGATAGGTTCTTTCCTTAGCCTGTCCTTTAAATCCTGGAATGATCTTATGGCTTATGGCCAAGTGACAGTTACCCCTTATGGTCAGGGGTTACTTCTCCCTCCCCACAGCCACAAACCAAGGGAGTTATTCATTCTCTAGAGTTTGGTTCAGTCCACCCAAGCTAAAGAGACACAAAAAAACCCCAAACCTGTGCTGGAGCACTGCTAGAGGGGAAATCACTTGTGGTGGGGTAGCAACCGGTGCAAATTTTGCACAGTTTGAAAGCCAGACTCCCTCATAGAAAGAGCACCAGAGGGGTCAATGGACATTTTTTTTTTATTTCTGGACAGCCAGTTGCTAAATTCAGTGGCAGCCCGAACTTATTAAGTCATACAGTCCTTTATAAATAAATAATGTCAAAGAGACAAGGCAGGATTATCAACTGATAAAGCTGTATTGATCTTCTGTTTTCAGGGAGCTGGTCTGCACAACCAAGTGTTTGCCTACCACTGCAGTGTGTGGGGGTAAAGCATCCTCACCCCACAGCCAGAGATCTGCATTTTCACTTCAGGATTCCTCTTCAGCCAGCTCCATGTGTCCTTTTCTGCACAAATGTCTGCAAAATCTCTGAAACCCTTTGTATATCTGTTTTTAAAAGATAAAACAATGTAAATTTTATGCAGCTTACATTACAGAGTAGTTTCTAACAGCAAAGAAGAATGAAGAGCCTTGGGATAGTGCTTAGTACCCACCACAACTGGCTTTTGAGAGCAAGTTAGCTGGAATGGATGAAAAGAGAGTTGATACTGCTCAGGGGCAGGGGGACACTGAGAGGCCTCTTGGATCCCTGCTAATACTTTCCATTATTTATCTACTCCTGGTAATCAGTGCCAATATTAATGGCCATCTGCATGACAGTGATCTCACAAAAGAGACAGGCAAGGGAAAAAGGGGAGGAAATAAACATTGGGGTTAAATTGCCACAGAGTCTTTCTTTGCCCTCCTCTGCACATGTGGGCACAGAAGATTTTGCCAGGAAGCGTCCTGCCAGATATATCCTTGGCAGATGGAGGATGAGCCCAGGAAAGGATAATCCCCAGCCCAAAGTGGGAGCTCAGGTCCTAGGTAGATCTAATCTCCTTGAGATGCTTCTTTATTTCCATTGACTCCCAATGTACTCTTCTCCAAATGCAGCCAATGTAGCTTGGTGTCCTGCTTGCAGGTCCCAGGAAGATGCAGGTCTGAGGCGGTTAAAACCACCACATGATGCTGGTTTCAGTTCCAGGGCTGGGTTTGTCCTGCCTATTCTGGAGAACCATCTGTCAGTTGTGTTGATGAAGCTGAGCACCTTCTCTGCCAAGATAGCCTGCTTCCACATAGAACAAAGGTAACAGCTGGATACATTTTAAATTTCCTACAATAAGTCCCCTGGGAACTGCTCCTACCTTCCAGCCTCCTCACATTTACAGAGTGTTTTCAAGCTAGTGATGAGAGGAAACCAGACCACCTTGCCACACCACAAACCATCAGGAGCATGTTCATCATCTTTGGACAGACCCTTTTTCAGACCTGGGGAAGAATGGGAAGGTAAATCTGCTGCAGCAGTAGTCCCATTCATGTGAAGGACAGGGACCTCAGGTCCCAGAGGTAGAGTATCCTCCTCTGCACTTCCCATTTCTGAGTACAGGGTAACTGTCTTTTATGAAGTGTGCAAGAACCGCTGCTTGCATGAATTACTGCCAAGGTTCTTCTGTTTTGTTTTATTTTCCTAGCACCTGGCCTTACTGGTTTTCCAGTTAAGATTAAATTATATTGCTGCCTGGGGATGGATTTTCAAATTATCTGAAAGATGGCAATAAAATACGAAGAAGCAAATCCTCCCCTCCCTCCTACCGTTTTTTATGTTTTAGTATTTCCAACTTTCAGTGCAAGCCTTTCTCATAAAACTGTGTCAGGTGCTTCAGTTGCCCCCAGGGTGAAATCAGCTTCTCTTTTTATAAGACCTTCTAGATTGTCTGTGCAATTTGTTCCAAAGGCGTAATGCGCTGAGTGAGGTTTTGTTGCTCATCTGCTTCCCCAGTGATACACTGATTGATCATCCTTTTCATAAACTTACTTCTTGCTTCAAATGAAGTGAAATAACATGGGAAATAAGCTGAGATCTATACATTGTTCATAATTGATTTGATACAAATATTTGACAGTTCTGAAACTCAGTTGTTTGAGCAGATTGCAGAGTACTTCTCGATATTCACACAGAAACTGTTGGTTTTTTTTTCCGCAGAATTGTCCCTCTTGAGAGCCTTTATTCCTAAAGTTTCAGCAAATGGACACAAAACTTTCAGAAAGTAAATTAGCTGGGTTGGTTTTTGCCCTTTTTTTGGTTTTTGTTTTGTTTGGTTTTTTTTTTTCATCTAGACTGTTTTTCAAAACTAGAATTTCTTATTAAATTATTTGGGTTTTTTGCCAAGATTTACTTTCTGAAGAAACATTGCTCATTTGCTCTGTTCTGCTGAAGGGGTTTGTTGTTGTTTTGGGGGGGAGGGAGAATTATATTAAATTAAGACTACAAAAGAAATATTTTTGCCAATGGTTTCCCATTAGAAACAATATGACAAGGGAGTCTGACTTATATGGGAAATGAGAGGTATTGTCAAAATGACAACTCCCATGTGACACTCTGGCAGTTTCACCAAATAACTGTATTTCTATATCCTACCACAAAAATAAAATAAAATAAAATAAAATAATTTCATTTTACCAGGAGTCCCAGCTTCCCAGTTTTCATTATAAGAGTTTTTATGATAAAAAAAATAAAAATAAAACAAAAGGTCAACACTCTCTGCGGGCAAGGCAAACAAGAAATTTTTGAGCAGTGCCTCATCAACACAGCTGACATGTGAAATAGTCACGTGAAAGCTTCCTGTGATAGACAGGAATTATTGTCAGCTCCATGGATCACCCTGTAGGAAGTCACCACCTTATTGCTGTTTAAGTCAAACCAAGAAATGATGTCTCTGTGGGACAACACAGTTCCCAGTGACCACATAAATTTGTGAGGTTACAATGGTCAAATAGAACGAATAATAATATATTTGTATTGTAAAAGAACAGAATGGGTATATATATATAACAATCTTTAAATGAACTCTGTTGTTGGGGATTTCCCTCAAATGAAGGGAAGCTAACAATCCATAGACACAGTTAGCAACTGCATTATTACTCCAGAGCCTGGAGTGGCCAGTAGTTGTTGTGAATCTATGAGATGTTTCCTGCTCTGCAGACCTTACAGGCAAACAGGTCATTGAACTAGCAATATTGTAAGAAGTGTCATCGTTATTTAGAGATAAGAAACCTTGATACAGGGAGGTGAAGTGATGAAACAAGGAGCACACCCAAAGTCAGTTGCAGAATAGTGATGCTGGCCTAGAGACAAAGTTTGATTCTGTGATTCTACTTGCCATAAACATGGCTTGGGTGTTGTAAGGACTCATGATGTGGCAGGTCACATTCAATTATCGGAAACAGTTCCTTTAACAATGTTGGAAAACTCAGCAAAGCCCAGCAAAGCCTCTGGACAATTTAAGAAGGAAAATACAAACCCCACCTCATTGGAGTCAGCTTAATTATAGTTGGTCAGAGCAGAAGGGTGAAATTGGTAGTCCGGGGATAATTCTTATAATTCATGCTTCCTTTCCAAAGAGCATATTTACTCTTTTCCCTCTCCGTGTGGAGACAGGAAGCTTTTCCCAGCATACATCTAAGCCTGCCTCCTCTCAGAGCAGCAATTCAGCCCATCTGGAAACTGTAGCAAAAAGCAGGGAGGTCCCCAAGTGCTGTAAACGACCTGTTCTTCTGCCCCATAGCACCAGATCAGGCAGCCTCCCCATCCAGGGTGATGGATAATCCTTCCAATCTGTAAATCAGAGTTGCAGAACCTCAGGCTAGCTCTTGAGCAACTCTCCTCTATCCCATCCAGAGGATGATGGAAGGATAGGGGTGCTCTCACATACAAGAGCTTCTCATGGGAAGTCATGGGAAAACACTAATCACTGCCTGATGATTGCTGAAGGTGCAGGGAGTCCAGAAATCAGTCTGTAAATTACTAATGTGGGTTATAAAGAAAAAGCATAGGAAAAAAAATTGTTTTGGAACAGCTGAGATGCAGTGTGGAAGCCTTCAGACGAATCAGAACCAAGCGTTAGGAAGTCCATCATCCTGCCTCCATCAGTCCCTTGACTCAGGTGGCAGGACAAAGGCAGAAGAGACTCAACAGAATCACAAAATCACAGAATGTTAGGGATTGGAAGGGACCACTGAAGATCATCAAATCCAACCACCTGCCAGAGCAGGGCAAAACTAGAGCAAATCACGCAGAAATGTATCCAGACAGGTCTTAAAAGTTTCCAGAGATGGAGACTCCACAACCTCTCTGGGGAGTATATTCCAATGCTCCACAACTCTTACAGTAAAGCAGTTCTTCCTCATGTTGAGGTGGAACTTCCTCCACTCTAGCTTGAATCCATTGCCTCTCATCCTATCACAATGCACAAATGAAAAGAGGTTGTCCCTGCCTTCTTGAAGCCCAGCCCTGATGCATTTACAGACAATAATTAGATCCCCTCTCAGTCTTCTCCTCTCCAGACTAAAAAGCCCCAGGTCTTTCAGCCTTTCCTTGTAAGGCAGGTGTTACAGCCCCTTAACCATCCTCGTAGCTCTCCATTGGACTCTCTCAAGTAGATCCCTGTCCCTCTTGAGCTGGGGAGCCCAGAACTGGATGCAATACTCAAGGTGAGGTCTCACTAGGGCAGCAGTTAGCTCCTATGTAATAACTGTGCAGAGAGTGTAGGTTCCCACAGCTGGCATTATGCCAACAGCTAGGATTGCCTGTTTTCCTTCTTTAGCTGTTGGCTTTGAAACCAAGCAACTTTTCTAGAAATTATAATCAGCATTCTGGGCATCAGTGCACAATTACCTGCAGAATTTATCATTTTTGAAAGGAAGGCTTTGCCTTCAATACCAAAAATTGCCATTCTCCCTAGGGCAAAGTTTAAAAAGAAATGTAAGACAGCCAGCTTTTTTTCCTATTTTCTAGTACTTCTGAAAAATAATGTATATTTTTAAAATTTGTGTGTTTTAGCATATGCTAACTCCGTTCTGTCTGGCTTTCTTTCTGTTTATATATATTTAGTGCCAGCTATTTGGAGCAAGAGAAGCAGGACCAGTTCACTGCTACAGGTATTGGTAGGACTCACACATGGCATGGTTGCAATGCACATGCACTCAATGACATGTCATACTGGCCCTTTTCACAATGCATTTGCTGATGTTTGTCACAAATCAGTTATATTGCATAATGTCTTCCAGCCATTATGTCTACACATGCACAAAGTAAATCATCTTGGTGGGTTATTTTCTCCAAATCAACTCTGAAGCCTTTCATGAACAGCTGGCACACAATTATAATTGACAGATCTCAAAAAAGTCTGGCTGAACTTGTGTCATAGTTAGAGCGGCCGGGACCAGTTATCGTTATGTGGTTAGAAGCAAAACTGTGTATTCTCTACTCTCTATGTCATTGCTCACGGGCT
>JANHFX010016117.1:110943-131027 GCA_027560015.1 Chloroceryle amazona
TTTCGGGGTGTTTCTTTGTACCCTTGCATTTCTCTTGTTTTGTATTTCTGACTTGAGTCCCTTGTTGTTTTGCTTTTTCAAACCATTACAACTTGCCAGGGGATGGGCTCAGAAAGGAACCACAGGAAGTTTAAATATTTGCAGGAAGATTAAATTAAATGGAGTTTAAGAAATGCATCCCTCTGATAACATTTAAAAATTGAAGAAAAGAAAAAAAAAATTTCTTTCCTAATCCTTAGGGAAAGTAGGAATAAATGAATTATTGTTTGACATCTCCCCACATTCCATCCTCTTAAAAAAATCCCATATTATCTAAAAAGCACCAAACAAATCATAAAATCATAGAACCATAGAACAGTCCAGGTTGGAAGGGATCTCAAAAGATCATCTGGTCCAATGTCTCATGGGAAAAGCAGCCTACATGAGATTACCTAGCAGCCTGTCCAAGTACATCTTGGAAACCTACAGTAAGGATGACACTACCATGTCCCTGGGGAGGTTGTTCCAGTGAATGATTGTCCCTCAGCTTTATACTGAATACGATGTATATAGGATGGAATCCCTTGTTGGTTATTTTAGGGCCATCTGTTCTGTCCTGTCCACTCCTCCCCACAGGTGCAACCTCTTACTTTCTGCACCCCCAATGTAGCACACAAGATTTAGCAGTGACTTTGATCTCCATAGGAGCAAATACAAGAGAGAGCTTTTCTGCACACCAACCCATGGTACTAACTTTAAACATGGAGTATTATCACTGCTAGAAGCAGATGCTGTATGCAAAAGTACACCATTAACTTCAGACAGTGCAGTTAGTTAGAAGAGACTGAGCTGAAAAGTAAAATCACTGAACAGAATGAGTTCTGCTCTAACTCAAACCAGGACTCCCACTCACCAGGCCCTCACCCTCTGGCCAACTCTCCCCAGTTTTATTGTTCAGCATGATGTCACATGGTCTGGAACATCCCTTTAGCCAGCTTGGGTCAGCTGTCCTAGCTGTGTCCCCTCCCTGCTTCTTGTGCACCCTCAGCCTCCTCACTGGAGAGGCAGCATGAAAAGCTAACAAATCCTTGACTTTGTGTAAGCACTGCTCAGCAACAACCAAAACATCAGTGTGTTATCAACATTATTCTCATGCTAAATCTAAAACACAGAACTACATCAGCTACTAGGAAGAAAAATAACTTTATGCTGGCCAAAACCAGGACAGGGTGAAAGACAGAGATAAGCTCTATCCCTACAGGAAGGACCTGCATTACTCACAGGTTTTTTAATCTGCACCTGACCTTCCCCTTCTTCTCCAGCCTGGGGGTCTTCCTGATGAGCTCTCCAGAAGGAAAAGCTCCATTTTGAGTGTTGTTGTTGCTGCCCTATTTCCCCCAGGAAAGAGATGAAATTTCTGGCTTGGCTTTTGGATTTTTCCTTATGGCAAGTTCAACAGAAGCCACATTGTACCCAATTTGCCAGTGCTGCAGGAGGGATGCAAAAACCCGAAGCAGCATTCAGCTGCAGACATTGCCCTTGGACAGAAACCACAGTAGGGCTGAAGGGGAGCACATGAGGGGAGAAACATTAGCAAGCAGCAGGATCAGGGCAAGGAAACATGTAAAGGCATGAAGGAGTCAGTTGGCTGTGGAAGGAAGGTCAGAGGAAGCTCAGGGCTGTAGAGAGAGCTGGAAGAGCAGAACAACTCATGCATTCATTTAGCCATACAAGGTCCTTGTGCATATGCACATCTGTGGCCTGCTTGTGTGAGGCCGGATGATATAATTTACAGTAAGAATATATTTCATTAGATGTAGGAAGAAAAAAGAACACAATAAATTTACTGGAAATAATGCCGTTTTGAAGGTACTGACATGAATCATAAATTGTATGAAATTTGTTCAATAGAAATAGGTAGCTCAGAATCATTGAGATATTTCATTTCACCTTTATGCACATGCTTCTATTCTTCTTTTTGAAATGATACTTATGTTTCATTTTTCATCTTCTAAAGGAATAATAGAAAGAGTTAGATAACTTCAAAGTTACACGAACTATTTTATAACGAGCCAAGTGTTGCAAATAGAGAGAAGCGGGATTTTCTTTCCTCATAGCTGTTAATTTTATCTGTGAACATGGGCACTTTTTCAAACCTGGATATTATTTGGCCAAGGATACCCTTAGGTATTCTTGTGGGCCAAACAGAGTCAACTCGTCAGCATGATTACAAACAACAAAAGCTTGTTATTAACAAGAGAAAACCAAGGGGTCTAAGGTGTAACAATCACTTGAATAAGAGCACTGCTGAAGGAAATGGATCTTTGGGCTCTTCTACACTGTGTGCCCTCATGGAACAGCTGCAGTGGGTGCAAAGGTGATGCAGGTTTTATTTTGTATCAGGAAGGAAGGATCTCAAGAAGTTATTTCAAGAGGAATTACCACAATAGGAACAGAAAACCATCTTTAAGGAAGTCAATAGCAGACCTTGCACAAGGGCCTCCAGGAAGCCAAAACTGTTGCACAAGACATAAAGCAGTTATTTACCACCAGCATTGTCCCCAGCACGCTACGTTCTCCACAGTAACACAGAACATAGCCCCAAAGGACTCTGTGCTGCATAAAAATTCATGGGTTGCGCCAATAAAACAGAAGCATTGATGCACAAAGCTTGCAGAAATGGAACAAAAAGCCCTCAGAAGGATGGATGTTGCATGATTGCCAGAGGCAGGGCAAAATCTCCTTCCCTGTTCATTGGTACAGGACTATTTTCTATTGACTAATGTTGGCTCAGGTAATAATGAGAGGAAGTGGTAAAGACAGCAAAGCCATAGCATCATGGGGAGAGGAGTGCTATGTTGTGTTCAGCCTCATATCCTTCCTGTAGTCCAGCACTTGGGTGTGAAAGTCCAAGACCAGCTTTGGCAACATGTTCTCATGTTTTGTGAGAATAATTTATGTTCAGAAAGACTGAAACTGAGATGCCCTCTAGTTTGCTCCTAAAAATCCTACCCAAAGTCAGTTACTTGTCCAGGCGTGTATTAGCCATATGATAGCACTGTATTCTCTGGATGTGAATTGCAAATTCTCACACACGCCATCCCTGAATCAGTGCATGGTGTTAAACTGAGTACCTACTCCATCTCATGGCCATGCTCTTGGGTATATTACCTAGTGAGAGCAATCCTGGCCTTCTATATGGGGCTTCTCTTTTTTTGAATTGAGTAACTTTGGGACTTTCAATAGAGGCACTTTTACCTCCACCTTCCTCCTTAGAAATTTTTTAAAAGGAGTTTTTCCCCTCTATAATACTCAGCACATCTAAAGGCTGAAAAGGTACAGCCCAGGCCAGTAACAGAAGTGAACAATTACAGCAGCTGTTCTCTGAAGAGGTTAGCAGCAGAGATTATCACTTCCTCCATCTTAATTAACCAGAACTGGCCAAAAGTCCTTCCTGCTTCTTCCTCTGCATCCTGAAGTAAAAGAAAAAAAAAAAAAAAAAGAATTATGGGACGTCAGTTTGTAACAAAAGTGGTACTTTGGGTTTCTGATCACC
Source organism: Chloroceryle amazona (assembly GCA_027560015.1). NCBI lineage: Eukaryota > Metazoa > Chordata > Aves > Coraciiformes > Cerylidae > Chloroceryle > Chloroceryle amazona. Next base: position 114,479 of record JANHFX010016117.1, read on the forward strand.
TGTAATCCATACTTTGAAAAACAACACAATTTGAATTTTAAAATGTAACTAAACAGGAAACATTAAACATTATTGCAAATCATTTATTTGCAGTTAAAACCCTGAAGATGTTTCTATTTCAGCATTTCACTTCAGAACATAAAGCAATTGCAAACCATCTGCCTTCCACTCAAAACTCTTCGAAATAACTGCCTGAGGCCTGAAAGGAAAAACGCTTTCAAACCCATCTCTGCTGACACCCTGACTACCCTCTGCATTGGGAAGACCTAACATGATAACTCAAAGGCCTATCACTTTTATTAAGATGAAATAATGTGAATTCAATATTGTACCATCCAAATTCTGACTCTGAGAAGACTTCTTCCAGATCCAACCTACAGCTGGCTGGGGGTTCACTCCTCAAACATGCCTTCACTCAACTGTACTGGGGCATTTCTAACATCAGCTATAGAGAAAACCTATCCACCAAGAGATAAAAGGAATTACATATGAGCAGTGAACTTTCTCTTTGCTGCACTCCCTGTGTTCCTGGGCTTGCACCCACTTGCCCTCTGCCACAATAACCTCCTCCAGGAGGCAGGTGGTTCAGGGTCATTTTCACACTTGGGTATGTTGTTACCAAATTTCCTTCCTGAACAACATGAAAGGAGCATCTAGGTTTTCCCCAAACCAGTGATCCATGATCACACTTCTCCTGACAGAGCTGCTCTGCTGCACAGGAGTGACACGGAGCCAAACAAGGAACAGAGGGGGAAAAGCAAGAGGTGGGCATGTTATGAATTCCTGCTCCCATTCACCACCTTGTATGGCCAACTTGTATTTTCCAGGAGTCCTGATGGAAATGTCATTTCTCCCTATGCCATTGTGCCTAGAAGGACATGTTCAGGGAGAAAAAAGCCAATGTCAGAGAGCAGTGAATCATACTGCCATTTTTCAACAACTTTTTAATATGGTAGTCTCTAGTGTCAATCAGGAAAAAAACATTCTAACTACAGCTCTCCTCTGCAAGCATCTTTAAGGTTTATTCCAGCTGTCAGCATGTCTGGCTCATCAAGGAGAAGCAGAAAAACTTCTAAGGAAAAAGATCAAGTAATCCAATCCCCTAAACATTTAACACTCGAGAATGAGGCTCTGAAGGTTTATTTATCCTCAAGTGAAGCAGCCAATTAAACACCTGATGCTTCTGCAGGATGTCAGGGAGGTGTCACTCCCAGCCTACCTTTGTTGCCAGCATTTGGTGGAAACAAAAGGAATTAATAATGTGCTCTTTGAAATACAAGACAGAAGATGATAGGCAGCTGGGGAGGAAACAACATGCTGGCAGCAGCCTGTCTTCCCTATCTAGCTGCACAGGGCTGCAAAGGAAGGGGGCAGAGTGATACCCTCTTTGCTGTAAGGGGATGGCCAGCCCACTGAGTAGTGGGAGGTTTGGCAGATCACAGTTCTTGGCTTTCCCCAGTTTTCATGTCTGCTCTTTCATCCTCGATGCAGCCAGCCTCATGGCACCTGCTGCCACCATCCCCAGTCCCTTTGCTAGGCTGCAGCCTTAAACCCTGAACCCTCAGTTCCTAGCCCCTTGCTGCACAGCTGAGGCTCAGCTGAAAGCAGACCTACCCCCCCAGACCAAGGTCTTCCAACACCTGAGTGACATCTATCCCAGTGTCACTCCACATGCCCATGCATTGCTCTGGCTTGAAACATTTGTAGCTATGTATTTTGTATACATCTTCTATAGGTTTGCCCTTCTCAGACACATGTGTGCCCTGGCAGCTCTGATCAGTCTATCAGAGATCCTGGTGTACCCAGCAGCCCTTGATGGTGCTGCCAAGTATACATGACCCAAAACATCTGCACACATAACAATGCCAAGCTTTGCTTCGCTGTCCTTTTACTCCTTCAAACAGCATCTCCTGGCTGCGGGGACCCCACCAAAATTGTACTAGCACCCAAACCACATCAGGAGGAAGGTGACTCCTCACTACCTCTTACTGCTTCCTCACTATACAAGCCTCTTTAGAACAGTTTTTCAGAAACACAAGCATACTTTGGGTAATGAATTACACCATCTCATGTGCAAATCAGATGTTGGTAACTTGCTCAGTGCAAACCTTTGAAAGTAAACAGTTATACTCTGCCCAGCAAATGTACAGTGGTCACAACAAACAGGAGGAGGAAAATGAGGAGCTGAAGCAGAAGGCCCTTTTTACTCAGCTGATGACAAGACAACCTCACTATAAACTTTCAGTAGCTGTTCAATAGCCCTTTGGCTTCTAGGACAGTAAGTGATTTAGTCTTCAACCTCCCTGTGCAGGTGTCAAAGTGAACAGGACCTTGTGGCAGATCTCTCTGGAGATTCAAAGAATGCAAATACTTTTCCCAAGTCACCACAGGAGAGCTCGGAGGAGATATCCTGGCTCCTCCAGACACCACCCTTGTAGCTCTGCACCTGGTGCTGTGTCATGCTGCCAAGACCCCCATCTCCCTTACTCAACATCTTGCATTCACTCTCATGCCATCTCATCAAACTCCATCTGGCTGTCAGCAAAACCCAATAAATTTAGCTATGCCTGACCTGGGTACAGCCAGGACCATCCCCAGGACTCAGACCAAATTAATATTTGTACCTTTGCAACCTTTTCCATTTGATACAAGACAGTGTGCTGTTTTCCCAGTCTTGCCTCAAAGAGAGGTCTGTCACCCTCACAGGGAAGAAATAAGCTCTTAATTGATGGTTCAATGTCCCAGGAGCAAGAAAGCAAACAGCAAGCAAATAAAAAATGGTCTTGATTTTCATTTCTTCTGCACAATGATCCAAATTATACCATATATCACACCATTTGCATTGCCACAACATGGCCTTTTATATCTGTTTGAGTTGCAAGACATTTAATCTCAGGTTACCTTTAAAAGAAGGCTTGTAGAAAACGAGACACTTTATGCTGATGCGGTTAAGGAAGCTAATTTCAATTCCAAAGCAAAAAAGATTTATGCAAGTTAATAGCCTGAGGGGTCCAGAGCCAACTGGAGTAGGGCTCTTGTTGTTCTCTTTTCATAATCCATGGGAGAACCTGAGGTATTTACATCAATGGAATCCTCCAGATCTCATCTAATTTCCAGGCAATAATTTCCAGGGGGCTGGAGACATTTACCACTCATTTCAGAAGTGCCTGTACGACTTTTGCTGGCTTTGCACAAGGCAATGAAACATATTTGGGGCAGCATAAAGACAGTTTCCCATTTGGCACTATCTGCAAAGATTAAATGCCACCCCTATCAAAAAAAAAGGTTGTTTTGGTGTCTGCAAAGTCAGTGGTTTACTGCCCCCTCGTTGCACGGTCTGCCAGTACATAAAGCTGGTATTCAGCAGCTCCAGTATTTACCAGCAATGCAATGGCATGTGTCAGAGGCTGTTCTTGAGAAAGTCATGCAAAGTTTTATAAAGGCATAATAGACTGCATTCCAGTTAGGCCAGAGAGCTGAAGAATCATTCATTTGTCATTAGTATATTATAAGTCCAGCAGTTTGTTGATGATACTGAAGAAACATCCAGTTTCTGCCTCTTTTCTTACAGCAACATATTGAAAAACAGCCAATTATGTCACCAACAGATGGGAGTATTTTCTTACACAGAGCCTGGTTTTCCTGAGGAACTAATCACAAGTAACCAGTGTAAACATCCAGTTAACACCCAGTGTAACATTTAGTCATAGCCCTTGCTCACAGACATCTATGTTGGTATCTGTATAAAATCTGTAACAGCCACAAATGCAATTTGTCAGTGTTTGTGTTGGATTGCTCTCCAAGAGCTTGCCAGGTATGAGGGCAGCAGAGGATCTGTGGTCAAGGATACACATATTTCAATATCCCAGTTTTCATGCCTGCTTACACAGCCTCAGGACCTGTACTCACAGAGGCACAATCGAAACTCTGCAACTATTTTTGTCACATCTGAGCTACCTAGTGAAATGTATTTTCTATTGCAAAGTAAACAGAAATCACCAAAAAAAAAAAAAACCAAAAAAAACCAAACAAAAAAACAACCAACCAAACACAAAGCCACATACAATCACTCAACAACCCAACACCAAAAAATCAAAAAATTAGTGCACTGAGCAGCAAGAGAGGTGCAGGACAAGGCATTTCCCTGCTCATTTTCCCACCTCTCTGTCTGATCCAGCTACAGCATCAGCATAAAACCAGCGGCTCATGGCACACAGCCCATTACTCAGTGTGGGATCTGGCCACTGTCACAGCCAAGGTGCCACTGCAGCAATTTTGGTAGATCAGGAAAGCCCTGCATTTGCTCCTGGGCTACTTCTGTAATGTTAATGCATGCCAGGGATGTCCCTTAGATAAACCATGCCTCCGAAACAGCAAGTATGGCTGATTGTGCCTGCTTGGAATGTAAATGAGGAAATGTTTCCTCCTTCCTCCAGTCTGAGCAGACAAAAAAGAATGTGCTCACAACACACTGCACACATTTGAGGACTACTGCATGCTAAACCCAAGATCACAAGTGCAGGACATGCTTTAAAATATGCATAACATCATCTGTGGAAGACAAGCATGCTTATATCAGCATTCCTCAAAAGATGGGGAGAAAACTCAGAAGCACTGAAGACTCAAGAAGTATCTTGATCTCAAAGAACATGACAAATATTTCTTCCCCATCAGGTACACGTGTTTTTGCCCTTCACATGTGCACAAACAGCTTAATTATCCTCAGAAGTAGGTCAAGAAGGTGGGGTGAAATTAAAGTAATTTCCTTCAGTCTAAAGACAACCTGGATACAGGATGCTGAGAGTTATCTGTTGGCAGTGAAAATATCCAGGCAAAGTGCTGCAAAAATGGGTGCTGACCCTGCCGGAGAGCATCTGTTTGGGACATCCAGGATTTTGAGGGCCTGACTGAAGCAGCACCAGTCCCGCTTGTGCACTTGTGCCTGGATGACCAAAGCAACATACATGATATCAGACCTTTCTCCAGGAGGCCTCTGGAAGAAGATGACCATATTCCTACTGGGATAAGAGACAGGGTTGTGGCAGATGCCTGGCTCTACCTCACTTGTGCTAAGAATAAGAAATCAGCCTTCCTTCTATGCTCAGCCTGGTCCTGCATCCCCTGTGAGATGGTGACCCCCTGTGGAAAGCTTTTAGGTTACATTCATGAGGCTGCAAGACATGAGAGCATTACCTCAGCACTGGGGAAAGGAAGGCTTTACTTAGCCCTGGGTATCTGGAACCACCTTACCCTGTTAGAAATTAATTCATTATTTTCTCTTACCCTGCTCCCACCTGCCAACCATGCTGCATCACCTTTCTGAAGATCTGTAGACACAAAAAAGCAGGAAAGGACACAGCATTGTTCATGGCTTGTCCTATACAGAGGCAAGAGCCACGGTACAAGTCTCATCCCAAGCTCTGTGCACCCAGCATTCAGCAACTTCAGCAATCAAATGTTAAGTACATCCAAGCAATCACCAATGGGGAAAGTCACATATAGCCCAACCTAGGAATTTGCAGCCAAAAGTAGCCTTCCAATCTGGCCCCACCCTCTGAAAACAGAGACTGGTGTTGTTTCCCAAAGGGCATGAACAAAGGGAGTATTCCATCTCCCTGAAGCTGACCTCTTCAGGATAGACAACTCTGTGATGGCAGCTATGTCATAGTTTTCTTGCTCCACAATGGCCTGCTGTTCCTCCTGCTTGTTGCCCATGCTGTGTGCATGCAGCATATAGATGCACTTCAGCTGGACTACTGGTTCAGACACCTTCTTGGAGGGAGAAGCCCTAATTCCAACCAGATGGTTCTCAGAAGCTTCACTAGTTACCAGCCTATCAACTCTTGTGTCTTTGCTGCCACATGGACCATCATCCCCCACCTCCACTGAGACAGCTGACTCTCCTGGCTCTTCCTGACTTCTGAAAACCCATGAAAGAGCCCCTCGTTGGCCCTTGTCGCTGCCATTACCTTCCCCAGGGCAGACTGATCTGCACTGAAGCTGCTCTCCTCAGCGACTGTTGGCATGTTTACACCTTGTCTGGATCAGTCCATGTATGAGGCCTCACCTTGTTATCACTCAAGGACAAAAATACTGTAAGGAGCCTCAGGCAGGAATGCAAGTGCGGTTATCAACTTCTGCAACTGGCACATCCTGGAGGAGGCAAATGTTGTTTGGGGCCTCAGATAAGAATACAATCAAGGACATCAACTGTGGCTTGCATCCTGGAGGAGCTCATAGATCAGTGTACACCAGTGAAAAGGGATTCTACAAACAGAGAGATGGGCCAAGATATGTCCTTATATGGAAGGAAGCTGCAAAGTTCATGGAAAGGACACTAAGAGACCCCTCTTCAACAATCACTAGGGACCATCAGAGGCAAATGAAGACCCCCCCGGGAAACCCCTCAGAGATCCAGGCCACATGCATAATAACTAAGTGTATAGGATAATTAGAATGAATACATATAATCTTTCCAGGAAAACTAATGCTTATGAATGTAAAGGGGTGATATAAGCTTGGATGGGTGCCAGGTATGGTATACACAATAGGTGGAGCTATCCCTTGTGCATCTGGTGTCACAATAAAGAAATGGCTACTTTCTAATGCTAAACTGAATGTTAGAGAGTTCTTCATCTATCTAAGTTTTGGTAACAACCTGGAATAGCACTGGATACCAAACAGAAGATTCAATGAAAGGCCAAGAAAAGCCCTGGGACTTCAGGGGGATTTGGGAGCCCATCTCAGCACAAGACCCTTTTCTGTCTGCACTGCCAGTCCAGGCACTGGAAGGCCATGTAGACAGCAAGGCATCCTGCCACATCTCTTGAGTTGGCTGCATGTGCTTTGGGCAGTATCAGGGTGAAAGAGCAGATGTCAGCACCATGACCACTCACCAGATTTACTGATAGGGACTGGTCCCTGCTCTCCAGATCAGCTGGGTTATCATGGCCCACTGGCACTGGGAGGGAAAAGAATGCTCACCAGATGCTGCAGTGCTTTCATACATCTCCCAGCAGCACCAAGGCAGTACTTCTTTAAAGTGCTTGAAGGACAATTGAATTGCTAAAGATTTCTCCAATCCTCTTTAAAAACTAAGAAAAAAAAAAAAACAACATGAAAGTTGACATGCAGCACAGGCCCAGAGGCAAGCTTGTTTCCAAGCAAGTCACTTCATTGCACAGTACTGCTTTGTATCAAAAACTGTCTTGCACACCAGGCTCTGCCATGAGCATTGCCCTCAGGATAGGTAAGGATGCTGAGGACCACATCCCTGAGCCATGGCTATGCACCTGCCTGGCGCTTCCAGTCCTGTCCCTGAACAACGCAGTGAACATCGATCCTGACTGGAAGCTCTCCAGATAGCCAATACATGGGCAGATAATGTTATCAACTTCCTTTCTCCTCTCCTATCTACAGATGCAGTGAAGTGCTGAGCACTTTCCTACTTCTGAGGGCAAACAGGCTAATTTCAGTGCACTCAGTATAGAATGCAGCAAGAATCTGAAATACAAAGAAAATGTGTAAGTCTGGGGCCAATGTTTAAATTTTCACTCACTACTCACTCTCACTACTTCCCGATCAAATTGGCTCTGTTGATAGTCAGAGGATGCTGAGATTTTTCTAATTGCCAGCACCGCAAACTCAGCAGAGGGTCTGAAAACCTGTCAGGCATTTTCCCTCCCACCTTACCCCCTGCTATCAGCCAAGAAGCTCTGCAGCTAGTACTGAGCTGACAATCTTTGTGATGAGGTGGAAAAAATTGGTTTATGGCAGCCACAGCTCTTCCCTGATGAATCCTACTCCACCAGACCCAAGCACAGACCAGACCTTTTCTTGTGAGTCCTGCCTGCACATCAGCCTGTCCCACAGCATGCACAAGCCACACTGTCTCCCCTTGGGCAGCTCCAGGCACAGTAGACCCCAGTGACATCTGCTTGGGGGATCTAGCTCTGCCCTCCTGTGCTTCAGACTTGGTTACTGTACAGCAGCTGCTTCCCTCAGTGAGTGCAGGCTTTGTGCTTTCTTTACTCCCACTAGAGGTGGTAATCAAGGGGTCAAAACAAGATTTTTCTGAGATCTCTTGATCTATGCTGGATTTCTGAAAGAGTGCCTGTGCTCCTTGTCCTCTAATATCTGAGCTCTGCTGCTCCTTGCTTTCCCAGCATCTGCAAGAAGTGCTTGCTGTATTGGGGAAAGACTAGTTTAAAATGGCACATAGCAAAAAAAGTCTCTTGCCAGTTCTTAACTTCCTATCAAACTGAGATCCCAGACCCAGTTTTGTTCAAAAGCTTCTGAACAAGACATCTGGGCAAAAAGCATGTCAGAGCTGTGGAAACCTTATGTTTCATTATTCTCTCAGCATTTCACAGAATAAATAATTTTCACTGAGCCCCCTGGGGTATGCAGGAGATGGACAAAGTGTTAGATTGAATAGGGAAAACACTTTGAACTGTGTTATCTGGCTAACACAGAAAGCTGTGAAAAGACTGACTCTTCAGGGAGGATGAACAGATAATTAAAAATCTGTAGTCATCTTAACAAGTCCCATGAGTTTTAACAAGGGAAGGTCAGTGTAATTAGCCAACCTGCCCAGCCATGACATGCACAGAGGTCCAAAGCTAATTTCATTTTATAGGCTACTTTTTCTTTAGCCTGTTTCTGAAGAGTTCCTGAACATCCCTTCTGGGACCAGCCCTGGGACCCCCAAGTTCACCAAATCTCACCTCTACACAGCAGGAGCTTGATACATGCAGCTTCACTCTGACAAGCTGCAACACTGTATGCAAAGAGCACCTTTTCAAATGTCTCTGGTGCCCCCTTTGCTTCAGAGAAGATATGCTTAGAACTAGCATGGCTGTGTTTGTAAACTGAAGTCACCCAAAAAGCCCAGCCAAATTTTTCTCTGCCCCTCTTTCATCAGCACGGCTTGCTTCATCCAGCTTGGTTGACCATCAACAAGCTAACACCAGGCTCATTAATGACAGAAGTCTCCTGATGCTGGGGAGGGAATCACACCCCTTTTGGACTTTGGAACCCAGAGGTAGGAACTCCCTGGGCAGCTGCTTAAGACAGGTCATGGCACAGCATGTCTTGCACCTTGGTCAACCCAAGACTACACTAGTGATGGGCCAAACAGCAGATGAAGAGAGATGGTCACCAGCCCTGCAACTGTTGTGGCTGCTCTGTGATGGAGGGTGGCATTTCATTTTCCTCTCTGTCATGTAGCAATTTGCAGACTGACAGAACTTGTCACCGCAGCAATTCAATCAGGAGATGAGAGAGAGTTGAAGATGTTCAGACAGAAGTAGTCCATGCTTCCCACATCACTGGTCAGAGCAGGGTGTCTCCTTAGGGGATGCCTTTGATGGTGACAGCAGTAACCCTACCACCCACTCCAGTAAAGGGAGGGCAAAGTTTCTGGGAACAAGGAGGATTTAGGTTTCACTGATGTCAATGCCACAGGTTTTAAGCTGTTCTTAGCTACTTCTAGAACTTGGAGACAGTAACTTTTCTCCAAGAATGTCAGGGCTTCCCTCCTCAGCCCCCAAAGGAGGAAAGAAAACCACTATTCATCTGTAGAGATAGGGGGTGCTTATCATAGAAAAGGGAGAGAGGTATGCTTAGTGTAAACATCACTGCTTCACCCAAAACCACTCTTTTCTTGATAACTTTTATAGTCAAGATATAAAACCAATTCCCCTTGCCATGCCTGAGTGCCAGGTTTCTTCTGCAGCTGGGAGTAGTACCCATTGTGGTACTCCACAGCAGAGAGGATCTTACTGTCTATGGCATTATCTTATAGCCAAGTACCTGACACATTTACTTCAGAAGAATTCCTTTGGGACAACATTTCAAGTTTTAGCACTCATATTGGTCCCTACCTGCTTACATGATCTCTTTTTTCTTTTTTTTAATTACATAATATTTACACACCTAGATTTTATTATAAGCTTCTTTTGACCACCCCCATTCTCCAGGTTAAGGGTAGAGGATGAAGGGATGCTGCCACAGTGTCCTCTACAGACTGTTGCTGTGAAGAGCCAGGACACCTGTTTGCAAGGTAACAAGAGCTAGTGCTACCCTCCTGCAGACATGGGCTGGGAGGTAAGTACAGGAAGAAAATATTTTCACTTACTGATGATGGCTTCACCCTAGCTACAGCCAGATCACCCCAGGGTGCTTAAAAGAAAAGGGGTAGAGACAGCATTACACAATGTATGACATTTCTCAGCTGGTGGGAAAGAGGGGACAGTGCCTTCCAGCAAGGCACAGTACAAGGGCATCATGAGTCACTGGCTATTTTTCTCCAGTTGGAAGCAGAGAAAGGTTTCCCCCATCATCAGCCCTACACACCCACACCCACTTCCATGAGGTCAGGAATAGCACCCAGCACACATCCCAGTACTCATGCACCAGCTTATCATGGAGATGAGCAGTTGAGCTTCTCTTCCCCATTGCAAAATCATACCGCAGGAACCTACTACCTCACAGAGGTTGAGCAATGCCGTGCAAGTGACAACACAGAAGAGGGGCTTTAGCAAGTGTCACTTCAAGCCCCAGATCCTGCCCCAGGGTCCACCACCCCACTGAGACATGCCTTGTGTCAGAAGGGTACAGATGGAAGAAACTCATGACAGATTTGCACTGTGTAGCCTGCAGCTTGGCTGCTCTTTTCACCCAAGCCATGTGGGCATCAAGAGTCCTTCTCACTCTCTCAAGACTGTGACCACACTGCCTAGAGAGGAGAATCTGCCCTCCCACCATCTTGCCAGCAAGGCATCACTGAAGCTGGGTGATAAGAGTCATGGAGAGGCCCATCATGGTCAGCAGTGACCTAACTTAGGACACTTTCCTGCTTAACCCTGCAGAAACGATCTCTAGATCACCACTGCGTCCTGATAGGAAAGTGATCTGAAGTCTTACCTCTGTTGTGTCATCATCCAGATACTAAACACCAAGATTCAAAAGGGGATGTGGGTTTGATCAGTAAATTTGATCTCCTGAAGGATCCATACTACAGTGATTGCATGTTAACGATGAATACAAACAACCTAGCAGCTTCAAACACTCACTAAGAGGTCTCCACACCTTAGGCTATAAGCAATATTGTACATCCCAAGCACGTGCGCTTTGGCAACAGCACTGGGCAGCCCAGCCTCAGGGTTTCAGCGCTGTAGAGTGATCTGGATCCTCACAGTCATTTCCTTTCATAACTGCAAGAAATTGCCATTTAGAATGTGTGCAGAAGGAATTGTCTATACCTGGCAGGAGTACTGATATAGCTCCAAGAATCTCAGAAAAACCCTGCAGGGCCATGTCACAGGTAGCAGCATAAGTAGGGGATGAGCCAAGAGCTGAGGGGCCCCAACACTGACCATGCCCTCCCCAACAGGGCACAGTCCCCTGGGATCCCAGCATGGCCAATAGAGCCAAGAGTGGAACATGGTCCATCAACGGCCCCAAACACAGTGAGGAACAGCAACCAGGATCCCTCCAGGTAGCCCAATCTGGAGCAGACGGAGCTGGAGGAAAAGCTACAAGGCAGGTCCAAGGTCAGTGCAGCAGTCAGGGCAAGGGATAAGGACATATCTAAAGCAGCTCAGACAGGGAACCCAAGCATAAGCTTAAGCGAGGTCTTAGGCCATGGGTAGAGGAGGCATGTGGACAAGGGTCCCGGGCAACCTGTACCAGATTTCTTAAGACTGCCTGAGCTCTTCAGTTCTTGTGGTAAAGCTGCTTTTTATCAGACTGTCACACACATAAGATGTCCTTCAAAAAAAAGACAGATAAAAGATAAAGCCAGCCTGGTCAGGTGTGATCAATACTTTTGCTTGTTCACACTAATGAGGATATAGCCCTGGCATCTTGAACTAAAGCATGCTGTAGCTGTGGCACACTGATAATGCTCACAGGCTTCAAAACCACCATGACTTCTGCAGCTCAGTGTCTCAGCTGGGCTTTGCAGAGCTGGGAAGCTACATGTCCATGTATGGATAGCTCTGCATGTGCCGGCACTGCTAAGGAGAGCTACACTTCTCAGCTGGCTGGCCCTGAATCTCTTCCTGAATCCTAGAGCCAGGAAGCAGCTTTGGGCTCACAATCTGTAACAGCAAACCTCTGACCTCCCTAAGCTTAAGGAAGCATGAACCCAGGATTTATCTGCCAGACGCAAGCAAAGCACTATAAGAGAACATGAAATAAGCACTTCCCTTGTCACTCACTGACATCTGTCACCAACATCTGAGAAAGTCAGGCAGTGAATGCAGCTAAAAATGGGGGTCTGGTGTTCAGCTGACTGAGCTACTGCCAGACAGCCAAGCAGAAAGACCTGCCAAGCAAAACACTCTTGGCAAGGGAACTTCCACTAATGCTCTTAGCCTGTTGCAAATGCAAAGTAACACAGCCCACAGTGGAAGGTGCTTAAATTAGGTCAGGCTTTTTTTGGCATTTGCTGTAAGTGGCAAGCACGCAGGGACAATCACCCAGGCTGACACTCAGCAACTTGTGAGGATAGGGTCATCTGTGCCATTCGTTCATACCCTTACTCACTGGCATTTCAACATGAAAATGTAACGCCTTTGAATTCAGGAGCTCGTAACACTCAAACTCTCACTTTCTCTGGCACAGCTACTCTTTCCCCCCCCGGGCTGTTCAGAGCTGCTGGCTAATAAACACAGCTAAGTGGTAGAAATGCCTGGTTTCATCCATCTGCATCCTCATTTCTTACCTACTCTCCCAACTAAGCAGACCAGTGCAATTACCCATCCAGGCCTCAAGCAAAGATGATAAAAGGGAAACACAAACAAACCCCACCACACAAGCATGATGGAGCCCCTTCACCACTGCCTTATGCTTGTATAGACTGGAAAATGGGGAATAAGCATGTATGAATTGAGAGTAGTGAGAAAAATGGGAAGTGAGGGCACCTAAACAGCTTAGCACCAGGATTTCCTTAGTCAGCAGGGCTACTGACCCAGCAATGTGGCAGATGGACACCTGCACAGCCACTGACTGGCTGGCAAGAAAATGAGGTCAACTTTGTGCTCAGCACTGAGCAGGAAGGAGGCAATGATGTTGAGAAAGCAGGGGGAACAATTCCTATCAGAACTGAGCACATCCTGGATGGACATCCTTGCTAGACCTGGACACTGGGCTCCTGGGCTTGAGGATTAACATAGGGATAAAGTGAGTCCAGTGTTCTGTCATGCCCTGGGTGAGTTTTTCACCAATAGGAGTAAGCTTACTTCACAAAACAGTAGAGACACAAGATAAAGTAAGAAATGCACTAAGAGAACAATGCAAACCAAGAAGTATCCCCATTGCTCACCTCAGCACCTTCAGTCACTCCCAAGACGACTCCTCTTGACCTGGCACCCTCCCCTTTTACCTGAAGATGAAGTTCCTTTTACAGAGGATCCTGCTCCTTCCTTCCAGTCTTCACCCAGGACTGAAAACCAAAAGACCTCATGTGTGATCCCAGGCTCTAGTCTCACTTGCCTTCTGCTCAGGGAAGCTTCCTTGTCTCTTTTCCTTGGGTTCTAGGACATGGCATCACAAAACACTGAAAAGTTGGGGGTTCCTCCCCCCGCCCCCCCAAGATCTGGAGCTGTCTTTTCCTGTGATACTCACACCGTGAAACAAGCAGCAATGCACCTGAATGAAAGACCACACCAGGCTTTACATGCACTTGGAATTTAGAGGGTTGCTTCTGAGGAACATTCACACTCACAGAACCAAAGCCAGGTTTTGTGGACAATACCCACTTGCTATAAAATGATACTGGCTGATAACATTTCTTTCTTATCAGTTACCCACTTAAGGGGAAAGTTAGTAACTGGTGGTGTTTCTGCACTAGGCTGTCCTCAGGCCAAGGAGGTTACGGGTCACCCCTCCTTTCCTATGCAGGCACAGTATCCCCCATTTCCCTGGAACACAAATTCATCACAGTTCAATAGGTAACACCTCAGCCAGTTCTCAATTCCCCAGGTGCTGATCCTCTCTACCTGCTCATTTAAAGATACTTGCCTCAAACATCATTCAAATTCCCCTCAGTCAATACACAAACTGAGAATACTTCAGTCTCACCCCAAACAAGCTTATCACTGACCTGCTCCAGACATTTCTGCACCCATCTCTGCTTGTAAAGGTGATCTGTCATGGACCAGACACACCTGACAAGAGAGTCTGTTTCTCCAGCTCCATTAGTCAGTGTAGATTATAAATGAAGTGAGCTATGCTACTGCTTGGACTGGAAGGAAAGCCCTGGGGCTTTCCACACAGAGCTTCTAGCTCAGCAAAAGCTAGCAATAGAACCTGCAAACACCAGATACAATAAGAAGCAAGGATTTTTATAAAACCTCAAAGACAGCAAAGGCAAACACTTTAACTCTTAGCACAGCTGCTTGAACACATCCCTATTCACAACAAAAGAGCTGACAGAACCTGAAATGATCACAGGCTTAGCCCAAGTTTTGGCCAATCTTCCCAATATCAAGTGTTGCACACTTCAGTGTTTTCAAAACCAAGAATGCTTCTTCAGTGGAAAACAGCTAAGGGCTTCCTCCTCTTACCCAAGACCAGCAGCCAGGTTAAGGACAAGGAGGCACGGTTTATATCCCCTGTGATGTGGGTCTCACATTCCTTCAGGCATGATAGATTGGTCACAATTAAAAGCAAACTCTCCCTCCAAGATAGCAGAAGCTCAAAGAAAACTAGACACAACAGCAATTAATTATGTTTTTATGTTTAGTCACTTAACAGGGATGAGAGGGTGGGCTTTTTAATCAGAATACTGATGTTGGAGTTGCTTTATTGGGAAAGCTGTAGGAAGATCAAAACAGCTGCTCTAAAATGCTATTACAAAGGAAAAAAACAAAGCTGAGATCATACTGTGCTTTAACAGGAAGTTACATAGTTTTTAACTTGCATAGCACAAGTCTACAGAAATAATTGTCAGGCATTGCTAAAGCCCATTTGTGTTATTGCTTTTTATTCTCCTTTTAAATCTGAGTTGCTGGTCTCTGCTGGAACCAAGGCAGGCTTATTGGCATGTCCTCTCCAGTAGTGTCATTTTGTTTAGCCAAGGAACAGTGAGCACTACAAACTTGCAAATGGTGTGCTAAGGAAAGAAAGAAAAAAGTAGTTGTCATATTAAGAGCATGAAAGTGTCACTGACTATTGTTCTGCACAGATTTACCACCCTACACAATCCAGAACATAGGACACCTCCATGGCTCTCTAGTTTCCCTCTCCTGGAAAGTATTCTGAAACACCATTCTTGTTGGTAGCAGCTCAGGATGAATCATTTCTCTCAAACACTAACAGAGAAGCCGAGCAGTCAGCACTTCTGAAGATCAGGCTACATTCTTACCCATTTACATAGGAGAAAGCTTTCATCATGGGCAATGCTCCAATGCAAGGTCTCTGGCATGCGCACACAGGCCAGCTGTGCAGCTGTGCTTACCCATGCCCAAGTATTACAGATGACATAGGCACACAAGAGCTTTTAATGGATCGCTTGTGTGCAGTCACCCTTCTCATACATATAGGCAAAAAGGGCATGTACACAGGGAAGACAAGCCTCAGACCATCACAAAACACACTAAAAGGCCCTGCCTTCTCTGTTAACATCGTCTGGCAAGACAAGTTCTACAAGGGAAGTATCTTGTTAAGTGTAAAGGAATGAGGTTCTCCGATCTTAACTGGGGCAGACAAGACAGTGACTGCACCTCTCTCTATTAAGGCTGACAGGGAAAAGGGACTGGAAACCCAGAGACCAGCACACTGTGCTCTGGAACCTACCTTAGCCATCTGTGGTAGATAATGGAAAGCACAGCTCTGGAGATCATCTGCTGGCTTTGGGCAAGTTGTCCGGGCAATCTCAACTTCCATTGTATATTTGATTCCAGACACAATCTACAAGACAAGTAGGCAAACAGTTTTATTTGCAGCACATACCAAAGGGCTGTCTGATGAGCGAAGTCCAGCACAAAGGCAGACAGTTTTCTGATTACATGAGGGAAACCAGGCTGCAGAAGTACAGAGGGGATTGCATGTGGCATCTGCTACAGAAGAGGTACTTGGCACACTTCCAAGAACAGGAAACAAAATCCAAGTAAACAAGTCTCACAGGGCAGCTTCCTTAGACAGTAAGCGGAGACACGTGTTAAGTCATGAGGATCGTGAGGGAGTAACCCACTTCTTCCAGTAACACACGGCACTCAAGTGCACTCAGAGGGACAAGACCCAAGCTATATTTGAAAAAGACTCTCTCAGCTTCGGCACAACAAACCAACGTGAAGAACCCCTCAAGCATGAGGCCTACTTTCTCCAACTAAGTCCCACAGGTCTCATCTCCAGCTGCTCCCCCGAGACTACGAGCACCCTGAGAGCTTACCCCCGCCGCTTACAAGCCCGTCCCGGCGAGAGGTCGGGGCCGCCCCAACACCCACCTGCTTCTTGGCGCTGATGACCCGCACCACCCGGCTAGAGTACATGTCGTTGCTGGCCTTGTTGTACTCCTCCATGGCGAACTGCAGGGCCCGCT
>JANHFX010016118.1:0-17294 GCA_027560015.1 Chloroceryle amazona
CTCAGGCTTCTCTTCTCCAGGCTAAACAGCCCCAGGGCTCTCAGCCTTTCCTCAGCAGAGATGTTCCAGTCCCTTCACCATCTCTGTAGCCTCCATTGGCCTCTCTCCATTATCTCCCTGTCCCTCTTGAACTGGGGAGCCCAGAACTGGACACAATCTCCAAATGCAGATATGTGCATTTGCTTGAATATAGATCCCTTTAGAGGCACATAGAAAGGATTGTTACTTTCATGCTTTTCCCTCACGGGCAACAAATTCTGCTAATCCTGTGTGTTCTCAACTCCCATGGTCCTTGGGATTTTATCACTGACCCAACAGGACCACTCAGCAGCTCTTGGTAGCCAGGACTGGGCCATCGAGTACATCTACGTTTCCACTTCATTTATACCTCGTTCTCTTTTCACATTCAAAATAACTTTCTAAATCCTCCAATAAACAAGAGGTTTGGTTTCACAATGCACCTTTCCATAAACAGGGGGTTTGCAGCAGGTATTACCAATTGCCCTTTCTGGGGGATTTCTGGGTCTAAAGAGCAAGCCAGATGTTGCAAACTGAGCCGTAACTGTGCAGCTCTGCACAGCTTCTGTAGCAGCCCCGTCGCACTCACGGGTGGGTGAACTGGTGACAGGTCTGGTTGTGTTTCTGCTACGTTGTCCCACCTCAGGCCTGAACCTGCTGAATTGAGGATTTGCTGAGCTGGAGGCCATAACCTGCTGCTGCTGCTGCTGCCGCCTTCATCTTTTCTTCGATAACTGCCTGATGCCACCTGTCTTCCTCACATGATACAGCAACTGGGACGAGCTCATCTCCACCACGCAGAAAACTGGAAATGAGTGTTCCTCCCGGTGTGCTTATAACCCCACTGATACCAACAGAAAGATACTTTCTCATGGACCAGAAGGAGCACAACAAACGCTCCCATCACATCTGAGATGGAATGACTTTGAATTCAGGTATCTCTGGAAAGGTAGAGAGATCAGGTTTGAAGCATGGAGTCGACGAGCAAAGTTACACACACCCCAGGGATGCTCGAGAGACAGATTTCCTTCCTGACAAAACTGGGTAGCAATCTGAGAATTCCTCATTCTAACCTTGTTTAGCACATGCTGTACCTATTGCATGGCAGCAGTGCAAGGAGGGATCTTCAGAAGAAAGCAGGATCGAGACTAAAGATTGGCCAAGCCTCAGCAAATCACACACTGACCTCACCTCCATAAACGGAGCATCAAAGGAAGCTCACAACCCACTTAATGTGGCCAGTTCAAAGAGCTTGAAGGGACAGGAGTGCATTTTTCTAATTAATTCCTACAGTCTACATTCTATTCTTTCCCACAAATACCACTTCTTATAATCTGCATGATTGCAAAAGTAGTATTTCTTTTTACAAGAATAAATCAAGATTCTTTTAAGCTAACAATGCCAACTGATGTCCTATTTAAATTTCTACATTATATTGAACTGTCACAGCTTACACACAAACACTGCCTTGCTGCCTCTATTCGTATATAGTATTAAAAAGTAAAACCAGAAATATTCATGGAAATGTTAAAGATAAAATGAAATTTCCAGTGATTTGGGTCAACTCTAGATCTACAGTGGGATGGGTTTTAAATGAGCGGGAAGAAAGGAAGTTTATAAGGGAAGAAAGGGAGTTTATCATGCAGGGAAACAGTTATTTCAGTCTTTTATCTTTGTTTAGCCAGTGAACAGCAATATATATATTTATTGCCTATTAACACCTGCCAACAACAAAACAAGATCATAGTGATAATGTTGCGAGTTATATAAAGGCATTTATTGAAGTTATGTCATTTTGTATCTTCTGCAAGTTCATTTTCACTTCCTGGCAGTTTATGAAAATTCAAACAATGCAGCATTGATAAGTGATAATCCCAAATACAGGGAAATTAATATTACAAAAGGAAGAGAGAACTCTAATAGCAAACAACTCTGACATCTGCTTTTAAGTTTGTTTGGGTTTTTTTTTTGGTTTTGGTGGGTTTTTTTTTTGTCTCATTTCTATGTACTTTCCAAAAGTTGATATAAAACTCTTTTTAATACAGAAAGGCAATCATCTTTTAAGCTTTCCTGAGAGGCAACAATGGTAACTAGCACACACATAGATACAAAGTAGGTGTTTACAAGATAACATTCAAAACGAATGCAGGGAAACAAGCATCACAGGAATGGTTAATCTCATGTATTTTTAAAGAAAAAAATATTTACTGGTTTTGTTTTCTACGGTTCTATCATCAATAATGCAACTCTGCTTTGTTTACATATTCCTTACAAGTCACTTGGGCTTTATTCTCCTTCCTATCTCCTCTCTACCCTCCATTTCTATGCTCATTTGTTTTGAAAGAAACCCCATAATATTAGGATCTTTTATGGCTGAGAACTATTAGGATGAAACGTAACAGATATTAAACATAGGGAAGTCGTTAAAAATCTGCTAACACAAGCGAAATCCCCCAAAAACTAGGAGGTGTGTGAGAAGCATATAAAATTTCTTTACTCACGTCCTTCAAAAAAGTTTAATACATAGTCAGGTCACATTATTGCACATCAAATTCTCTAGGTCTCTAGCTGCCAGTAGCAATTATCTGTAAGAGAACATATTTTCCCTCGTGAGTAGCTATCGGGAATTTTTGACTATACCTAAGCATAGCCTTGAGCAAAACTCCTTCAGGGCATATTTGGAATAGAGTATTTCAATTGGATGAAATATTAAGGTTTCTGTGCAATATGTCTATCTATATATTTATACATCTGCTTCAACATATTGATCTGTTTATCTGTTTACTTTAATTAAATGAAACAGTTGTATTAAACTGTAAATAGCTCTGAATCTCTGAGAGTTTTGAGTCTCTCAGTTCCTGAGGTTGCCATCTAGAACAACTTATCCCGTACCGATGGCTCCCACCGGCTGCCCCACTCCCAGGGTGGACCCCTTGGGCTGCACCCCTCACCCAGTACAAACATCCCTCGCTCTCCATCAGCTAATGGTGATGGGATGTGCTAGGGCTCGTTTGTCCTGGCATGACTGAGGATCATACATGCACTTGGGGGCAGGGGGCAGTCTTTAAAGAAAAGGAGCCAATTCCATCGCTGCAGACAGAATACAAAGTCCTAGCGTTGATCATCTTTATAAAGCATGAGGCAATCCAACTTGAAACAGTGCCTGCTGGGGTGGTTTCCAAACCTCTGCATGCCACAGGGTCAGGTTTTCTACCACAGGTTTTGAACCAAGTTTCTAGTTTCACAGTGCTCTAGATGGAAGGGGGTTTAAGATTTCTGCAAACACGGTACCCATGAAAAGGCCAGGAGAAGAAAATTGTGTAGTCAGATGATAATGGTCCCACAGCATAGGAGAAGCACTGAACTCTGCTAATAAGAAACACGCTGGAAATGTGTAGTAAACCTACTAATGAATGAGATGATTTTAATTTCTATCTTGTGAACACAGGTGCAACCACCTGCTTTCAAATGAGATTATTTTGGTTGCATTTTGATATGGACTGGGTCTCAACTGTACGTTAACTACAAGCACAATCACTTGGTCTCATACTACACCCTCTGAAGTCTACAGTAATCTTCCCGTTGATTTTAGAGGCAGGCAGATCAAAGAATTTACATTTATGCATCATGCCTGCGGGTTTATTCCACAACCTCTTTTAAATGTACGACAATATAGCTGTAAAAATTAAGATATTACCAATCAATTAGGGAGTGGGCACATTTTATCAGGAAGCTAGGGATTTTTTAAGACAAAAAAATCTAATAGCAATAGATAATCAATAATTTTGGTCAACAGAGTACTTTGAATAAATGCAAGAGCAAGCATAGCAAAGACTTTGATAGCAGTTATATGCACTTCCATGTCTGCAAAAGAAACCAGCATTACAGCTGTGACAAATGAAATATTCTGTGAGTCTTTCTAGCCTCGCTAGAACAAGAGGTGCTATCTTTCTAGCTTTCAAATGACCAAGGAATAGTCAAAAAAGAAAAAAAAAAAAAGCATCAATTCTCATCTCTGTTCTTAATAATACATTCATAGTCTTAAATGGTGTTCTTCCTTCCCAGATTTTTCCAAATCTATCCTATTTATCTGGTCGGATTTCTGTCCCATCTTTCCACATATTACAGCTAATTAGTACCCCCTGATGGGAAACAGTCCACTGACAGAAAAAGCAGTTGGATAAGATCTACATTAACAAATGTAGTTCATTTAATATCATTTGTACTGCTGCATTATTAATAATACATAATTACCTTGTGCAGGCTGCAAGGGGGGAAGAATAAAATCATTCATTAATTTCTTGGCCTTTACAAAAGGAGTAGTATATTTGCCAGGAAAAAAAAAATAAAAATAGAAGTAAAGTGTTGAACTTAAAGCCTGCCATTCATCAGTTTTGCATGTTGCACTCAAATATTAACTTTCTTTTTGCATGGAAACTACTGCTATATTTAAATGAGATCTTTCCACGAGCCCGAAAGATGGTGTGCCATGCTGTCACTGGAACTGTAAGTTGTTATTCTGAAAGCACTGAACAAAGGAGCATGACAGTCAACTCTCTGAAAGTTGAGGTTTCCAGACAGCTTCTGAGGGATGCTTTCAATGCATATAAATTCCAGGCAAAAAAGAAACCCAAACCCCATAGAGAATTTCCCATGCCCCACCCTGGGCTGTACAATCTATTACTTCTCTAATCATCTAGTTGGGATATTTTCATTTACCTCAGACTTTGCATACTGCTGGAAGCGAATACAGATCAGCCTTATTTTTCTCCTCCCTCTTTAAGCCCCAAGCAGCACAACAGCATTTTATCCCAGTTAAGGAATGGTGCGAGATCCTGCTAAATTGCAGGCTGAAAAGACCTTTTAGGACGTAAGATAAATTCATCCAAATGCGAGTCAAAAGCTGTTGTTCTCACCTGAGTAAGAGTCTCCGTGTTGCTATGCATGTTTTGCCTGAAGAACTGGTATTTTGGCTTTTTTTGACCCTTGCTGTCACGTTATCAGACATACTGAGCTATTCTGCATAACGACCCTCTCTAGAACTTTCATGTTCCTCTAAAAAGAGAGAGGGAGAGTGCAGACTAAAACAATGAACTATGTTTCTATATTTTTCCTGAAAGCAAGACTCTGGTTGTCTACTAACGCCGTGATACACACATCTGCACGTAGCAGAGGAGCAAGGAAAGCACGTTCCCTCTTGACCAGGAGTGGGAGACACGAGGCAGAGACTCACGAAGCATCTGACTCTTGCTTTCAAGAAGATTTTGGCTCGCAATCTCGCTTGCTCTCACAAATGCTTAGCTCAGCTGAGACAGCACCTCAGAATGAAGACAGAAGTATAAAAATGTGAGAAGAGAAAGTTTTTTTCTTTTAAAAATGAAATATAAGTTGTACATTTGAAAGGCAAGAATATTAGCTATAAAACAAAAGCACAGGAAAAAACAAATCCAGAAAAGAGAAGGGTAAAATGAATACACAAGACAGAAAGCAGAGTAGGGCAGGTATCACTAAAATCCAACATTTCCCAGGTACAAGAGAGTCTGAACAATGGGCTGAGCTCAGAAGGCAAAGCTGAGCTCGAGGAGGGGGGGAAGCTCATTCTATATGAATGGAATTAATGCACCTGCACGACAGAGTATGTGGGAGAAGGACCCAGCTCAATGATGATCAGCAGGAAAAAAAATCAGAGTGCAGCAAATAGCTGCTTGTCCCACTCGGTTAAGCACAGAAAAGAACAGGAGTGGTGGGGTCTGCACTGCTCTAACGGAAGGGAGAGTTTGGATTCAAGTTGTTAAGTGTTTCAGATTATTTAGAAGAATGCTGAGAAACACACTGCCAAGCAAAAGGTTACACTGAAGCTGCTTCTGAAAAGGATGACCTGACAGTGGACACGAGGTCACCTGAAACTCTTTTTATCTTTTGGTAAAAGCCTGTGGGGAGAAAATAAACTCTAATGTTTTATTATAGCAGAAGGAAGTGAGGGGGTCATGCTTTACACGAAGAAGTCAGGACACAGCTCTCCTCGGGTTCCCAGTTGGAAATGAGACATGCAGAAGAGAAGACCATATAGCAACAGCACGGAGCCAGATCCGTCAGGAGCCAGCGAAAGGTACACGGCCAAAATTGTAATGCTGAAAGACAAACGTAAAGCCAACAGCCTTCTGTCTGACAGTGCTGAGGAGGGAAAACTAACCCACCTTCTGGAGGTACAGCAGGCACTTGAATCTTTTTCAAGTCTCCTCCATTACCCCCCTCAAAAAAAAACCCAAACCCAAAAGGCCACAAAGCCTCTCGCTTACTTAATAAACAGCCAACAACAAAAAAAACCCAACCGGTACAGGAAGGTAGAAAATCCTTTTAAAGGACATAAAGCTCTGTTTCCAAAAGATGAAATGCAGTGAAGCAGCGTAACAGAGACTAATTCCAAGTCTGAAATATAAAATGCATTCCAGAAAGATCTGAAGTGTTTGAAATCAAATATTATTTCAGTTGACTTCTCAAACTACTTATTTTAATTCTGCAAAGTACGAGTGATCCTAAAGGTTTCAAGTGATTACCAAGTGCTTTGGAGAAAATAATCTTAACTAACGTACGATCAGACAGGATTCTTCAGACTAGTGTGTTTTGTTATGGTCATTTCTTTCCTTTCTCAGGATGAAAACATTAATGCCTGATCCTCATCTGTTTTTCACACAAAGCTACACAGTGATGCCTGTGTCTGTAGCTCTGCTTTACATCACTGAAACCATATGGTCTTAAAACTCCAAATTAAGAATACTCTAGATGCAAAGCCTATGAATTCTGAATTATTTGAATGCCATTATCTGACCGATATAAGAAATGAAAAATTTATGTTTTACTAAATAATGTAGAAAAACAGCGCTGCGCGTTTCATCCTTAATTTTGAGAAGTCACAAAATGTCATTATACCCCGAGTGTTTTCTCAAACTGTATTAAATTGAATATACTCTCTATATGTTCAATATAAATAATATATATTTAAATATATAAAAACAATATACTTCTATATAAATAATGCAACTCAAAAGGACCAGAACAGATTTCTAATCCATTTTGAGTCGCATAATACGACCGAATTCAAGGTTAACAGTAACTTTATCCTAAGTAGCATTTGCTGCCAACAAGACCCAGCTTTACTGTATTTACTACGGGATGCAACCCTGAAGATATATCACAATATAAAATAGATGGCAGCAAACAGAAAAAACTAGAAGACAAGACACCATAAAATGAAGAAAAACCGACACACACAACAATAGACATTAACTTGACAATCAGTCCAAATCCCCTCAATATAAATGTCCCGTAACTAAAGCATCAGGATTTACTGATGGGAGTAAAAGGTGTGAGCAGAGGGGCCAGACAGCACCACCACAACACAGCACATGCTCAGTCACAACAAGCAGAGTCTGCAGGCAGCAGAGGCTCTTTTTCCTCACCAGGAGAAAAAAAAGAGTTCTCTTACATAGTTGGGTATTCCCTCCCCACTTTCTTCCAACGCTGAGAGATCTGCTTTCTGCTCAGCCCCGTTGCTGTAAATGATGATCGGGAATTCTTGGAGAAACAAAACTTTCAGTACAGGATAAATTTAGAGAAGCTGAGTGTATCTTATTTTTATCTACTTGATTAAATATTCCAGAGGAATACTCAAAGGATAAAACTTTGAAATTATTATCTACTCCCTAATGATCAGAGATGCTTTGAAAGTAATTCAGAGCAAAAGAAAATAAAAATAATAACAAAAAAAAAAGGTTACCATAATCCAGGAGTCTTCTCCACCTCCCTTAGTCAAGAAAAGTAAAAAGAAAAAGAGAAAGCCAGAAGTCGTTCAGCAATTTGTCATTCTCAGTCATCTCCCCATCACAGTTTGTGCTAAATGGCTTGTGGCTTTTTGGTGGGTTGTTTAGATTACTACAATGGTGAGGTTCAGCCAGGTTGTACAAAACAAACACAGATCACATTGCAGCTTATGGTTAAGCAGCTCTTGAAAATCAGGGTATGTCTATTTCTACAAACAATATACCAACTCCCAGAGCTTGCCACAGGCAGCTTTAATAACTAACGAGCAACACCTCTCTTCCGTGCTTCTCCTTTGGGTAAAGCTGAGCCTTCTTCACATCCCACCTCACTGCTCAGCCTTTGCTTCTGTGTCGAAAGACACAGAGAGACCACTGCCATCGCTCAGCACGTCCGTACGGCTCAGATTTTTGGATGAAGTAGAAATTGTTTCCTTCATTACAACCGTCGTTAGCAATATCCAGCAGCAATAACACCCTGATGAAGACTGCAGGGAGTAATGAAGCAAAATGTCCTACGTGGAGGTGTGTGGCATGAGTTTGCTGATTCCACACACCTAGCCTCTGAGCTACCGTTTCCAAGAGTCTGGAACAAGTATCTTCATTCCCCCTTGACTAACTCCTGTATCTGTCGACTGAAAAAGCTTTACACCTGACTTCTAGCTTCCCTAAAACCCGAGCGAAGGAATGCAAGACTAAGCATTTCCTGACCGAAATGAGGTGCCCTAGCACTGACTCCAAAGCATCCACACCGTGAAGCTGAATCACAGAAGGGTAGGGGTTGGAAGGGACCCCTGGAGATCATTTAGTCCAACCCCCCCTGCCAGAGCAGGGTCACTTAGATCAAAAAAAAGTTGAAGCTTTTGTACCTTCGGTCATGTTTCTTAATTCATACAGTACCCAACAGTATTTTAATGCCCTTGAAGTGAAAACATATTTTGTTCCCAAGGTTTTAAAGCTGTCCTGTATTTGAACCATAAAGAAGAGCTGCTCTATCCATGTTCCCTTCCCAGCAAACACAGGCAAGGTGCTTTGTGCTCCATCTGCCTCCAGCAGCTCTGTGCTGCTTCTCTCGTGGCTCACCCACACCTTTGAACAGCCAGCTTCCTTCTAGCTACAGCTTAGAATTCCATCTTATTAAAATACAGCATCATTTTGACAGGCAAACTACTCCACAGAAAGAGTGAAAATGAGGAATATTTTTTTTACGTGTATATAGAGACGGAGGCCAAAAAATCACTCAAGTTTGCATATAATGAAAATATTTCCACAAGTTAAGCATAACAATGCAATATTAAGTCTAATATTGGTGACATTTCACAGATCTTGTTAGAAATTAGGGAGCAGGCTTTATTTGAACTTTGTTGCCCTTATACGAGATTTCTTTTTTAGAATTAATTTATTTCCTTGTAGTTCTCATTATGTTTTTATTGCATTTATGGAATAGTGGAGCATTTCTCTAACTAATTTAACACCTGTAAATTCCCATGGCTGCTAATGAAAGACACTGTAGACTACCAGATAAATTTCTAATTCATATTTCAAAGGTGGGGAGTTCAAATCCTATTAAGGTTGTGTTTATTAATGTTTCTATTAACTCTTTTCCATCTCTGAAGTTGTGGATTGAATGAATACTTTCAGGTTTTCTCAAGAAAGAAAACACATCTACTCCAAAATGTCACACATAGTGGGGACAAGGAAGGAGAAGGCAACAAACTTCAGATGCAATATCCACGCTTTTCAATGGGTCAGTGTCCTTTGGGAGATTAAAGGCAAAACCCAATGAACTCCACGTCTTGAATTCTTCAAGAAGAAATAAATTCTGGTGTAAATCCAAACAGTGATAACTCATTTTTTTTTTCTATATAGTGGACCTGCATTGACTGAAGCTTTGGCTTCCATTCCCGTCTTTCCAACGCACTTTTCTTTCCAACATTTATCATTAAACCTCCCACTGCCTCAGTTTATTTGTCTGTAAAATGGATGCAATACTTATTGACCACCTAGTTTAATAATCCTTAATCCTTTGCCCATCTATAGCTATCTCCATTAGAATTTTAAAGCTAATAAATTAAAATGCATCTCCGATGGGATTTTGTCAGATTTAATTCATTAGTTATGAGATTCTTAATGGAACAGCTATAGATGTTCAAAGGATTAATTATAGCTAAAAAACAAGCACTTAGAAAACTATTTAGCTATATCAAAAAGAATATATCTCTGGAAATAACTCTGCCCGATGAGACCCGCAGCAAAGCAACCTCTAATATTGCCCTTGACTGACATAACTTTAAATGCAGCAGCATTCTGGAACAATGCTCTAATTTATGCTGATACAGTATCTACATCTGCTATCAGACATAATTATGCAAAAAGGTTTGAGAAATTTCTTTTAATATATTGTTTTGCATATTAGATAACATCTGAGAAGCTGTATTTTGTGCAGCCATTAAAGAAAATAATTTGAGCGGTGTACAAATACACAATCCTTGATTACCAAGCAGTACACTAGGTTCCCCTTCTCATATCTTGAATGGTAATTACTTTTCTTAAACCCACAGAATTTTCTCTAAGGAACATCGTGTTCTCCCCCTGTATTTGCAAGATACAGGTATTCACTGTACTTTTATGTGGCTCTCCAAGTCAGAAGGCTAAAAAAGTGGGTTGTTACCTTCATTAATTTCTTCAGTTTATTTTGCTTCTCAATCACTTTTTAACGAGCTTATGGGATGTATTTCCGACTGCTGCACAACAACATTCTATTGAGATGTTAAAGAATACATTTAGACCCACAAATCTATACTTA
Organism: Chloroceryle amazona; assembly: GCA_027560015.1. Classification (NCBI taxonomy): domain Eukaryota; kingdom Metazoa; phylum Chordata; class Aves; order Coraciiformes; family Cerylidae; genus Chloroceryle; species Chloroceryle amazona. The sequence goes on from JANHFX010016118.1 coordinate 10,642, forward strand.
TAAATTACCTGGGTTCAACAGTCCCACCAAAAACCAAAACTCGCAGACAACACTTAGAGGGATTATTGAGCCAGTCTGAACATACAAGCATCAGAAACACTTTTATTTAGCTGGTAATTTAAAAATGCAGCTTGTCGTCTCGTTTGGTTTTCTCCAAATCAGTGCAAAACCGCTCAGATATATTAGGCTGAGATAAAAATAGCTCTTGTCCTCACATATAATACAACAGGACAAGTCACCCAAAAGCCTCTGGTGGAAAGGCTCGTGAGCAGTACCCCATGACTGACAGTAGACATTCCTCCTGACTCACAGGAGCCACCATACAAGGTCAGCCAACTTTTTGACCAACCTCTTCCATTAATTTGAGCCCTGCTTTGCACCATGCCTCGCGTTCGAGCCTCATTTATACCCTTAGCCCAATGAAGCTGCAGTCTGTAGCTTCCCTGCCAGAATCTGCTTTCAAAAAGCCTGACAAGTTCCTCTTTGTTTGTTTTCTGGGAAAAAAAAAAATAAATATATATATATACACCTGAGGGTCACGCTCTTGGTATTTTCAGAGCTCTAAAAACTCTAGAGACATAAGGGAGACAGAGCCAACTTCTTGCCGTTGATCACAAACAGCACCACAAGGACAAAGAAGATTGAGGCCTTGATGGAGACTGTCACAATTTATACCGAGAAGGGCTGTCTTCAAAAGCAAGCTGTTGATGAATAAAAAGCCAGCTACCAGTGTCTTCAGACAGAGTGTGAATCAAGGTGCAGGGGCTGAGCTCATCAATAGTATTTCTGCAACAACAACCACCTGCCAGGACGACTATGAAGGCTCTGAAAAAATGAGTGAACGGGGAACGGGAGGAAGAGTTTGTTTATCCGTGTGGTAACAAACATTCACAAGTAACATGCAAGATGTAGTAATGTACTTGAGAGGAAATCATTTTAAAATATATTGCCTCCGAATTCTTATGATTCACGCTAGCTTATAAAATCCTTAGGGCCAAGTACTGCAGTCCCTCCTCAGCCCTCGTTCAAGAGAAATCTGCTCAAAATCAATAGGAGTTTGCTTATATAAGGCAAAAGTGAAAACTAAGGATAAAACAGGGCTATGATTCACAGCACACATGAAAATTATCTGGGTCGTTCACACATGCAAACTCTACATCATAATAAAAAGATGCTGTCCCACTGATGACCTAGTTTCTAAGACCTGGACGCAGTTAATAATGGAACTGAACACAAACTTCAGCACACACACAAAAGCAAAGTGTATCACCTGGCTGACAGTTTACACATCTGAATGTCCCGGGCCATTCTGGTAAGTGTTGAGAAAGGCAGCTCCCTGTACTGCGTGACCTTTCTTGTTCACACAATTATGTACGAGTACTTCGAGAAAAGACTGTACGTGATTCGGATGGGAAACATTCTGCTTTTCTTATGGTAACTCTGCATAAAAATAACTGTCCTATCCATTTCTTTATTTTACCTTCTAATCACACAACCTGGAATTTATTTTGGAAGATTTGAGTGCTTCAGAATAATTCATCTCTCACAAAAAAAAAAAAACCCAACAAACCACCAAACATTACCATGACAAATATTTAGCTATTTTGCAGGTCATGTTTAATTCATTTTACTAAGTAAGAATGTTATTAGTCCAGACACTTATGAAAATAAGTAGGATTGTTTCATTATTTGTAAATAATCTGTAGTAAAATTTCCAAACAAACATGAAAAGGACAAAGACGTTTCACAAAAGATGTAAACCACACAGTATTAGTCGCTCTTTCCTTTTTCTTTTTAAACAAAAGGAGACAGAAAACTTTGCTTGGCATCAAAGACATTGATGCAGCTTTTAGAGTTTCCTGCATTTAATCACCTTTGTGGAAAAGAAAAAAAAAAATCAGTGGTCCTCTGGATTTCAGCCAGTTCTACAAAACTTTTCTCATTAAATTTTCCACTCCCTTAATTCATCTTCACTTGTTCTTCATCTCATTGTTTCCAGGTTCTTGTTTTAGACTGCAAACGGCAGGTAACAGAATACAAGAAAACAAAACTGCCCAAATTGCAGTAGCATCTGTGCTGCTGCTTTTCTTCTTCACTTCCTCCCTCTTTTGGTTTGAACTCATTCTCTACTCCACCCCTCCCATCAGCATCTTCTGCTCAGACACACTGCTGCAACCCCCTCCCCACACAATCCCTTCCATACTTGGAATCCCCTTATGCTCTCAGTTTCTCCTACCAGCAGGTCGTTTTTTCCAAACTGTTTCATGATACTCAAGGCTCTCCTTCCCCCTCTCTCCTACGTTGGCTCTTTTCTGCTTTCCATTCCTAATAGTCTTTACACCTCCATCACACTGTAAATTTCAGAACGTACCTTTTCTCTCCTCCTTATCTCTCTCTGCCCATACCTATTCTGCACCCTGAGCCCTCCGCTGCGGCAAAATTTCCCCATGAAGTGAATTTTTCTCACCTTTTTTCACCAAGGATTTTTTTTTCTGAAGACAAAGCAAGATTTCTCATCAACTTCTTTACTGACACATTAGTGCATCTCTCCCTCTTACTCTGCCACAGAACAGCCTGTGTGTGCATAATGGGGTGTATATTCTAGCAGATTGCAAGAGTGGTGGGTGTTGAAATGCATAAATGTGTGTCCATGTGCATGCTGGCATGTGTGGGTGCGCATGTAGGTCTGTCTCGATTGCCAGCTACACTCCTAGGCTCCATGAATGACTGCAACATGCACCACAACTTCATCGTTATTAAATTCCACTTCCAAATCATACTGTAAAAATATTTTGCCTTAAGCAAATTACAGCAGATACAGAAACTTAGTATGAAATAGGAAATGTCTCCACCTGATATCTTCGAATCTGTTAAGAGTCTAAAGCCAAACTAGAACATGAGGGCAGTACCAGTGACAGGATGATTATATTTTCAAGTGTAAAATAAAAAAAAAAAAACTTCAAAACTGCTGAATCTCACGATATGATATTCAAAGGAGCAAGGCAGCAGACGCTGGGTAAGAAGAGAGGATAAAGGAACAAGAATATCCACTGAGGCAAGGACAAGCGTGCAGACACTGCATCTTCTCCTGAAGCTGAGTGAATCTCTCAAGTGAGGTGATCCTGTGGGTCTGATAATGGCAGGTGTTCTCTTTAAATGAATAAAATGTATTTTAAATATTTACCTCTTCCCTGGAACCAGAAATGGGAGCGTGCACATACAACTTGATTTGACAGTTTCGAAAGCGCACCCATGAAAAAAAACCCCAACAACTTTGTTCCATTAAGTGGACTGTAATGAGACAAGGAATCTCACATATCATCTTCTAGATTCCAAAAGCTCAGAGATACAATTTCAAACCCACTCAAACCATCTAATTTTTACAAATACAATACAAACTACTGACACACATATAAAAAAAAGCTATTTTTTTCATGTAATTTCTTCACAGTGAAGCACCATGACTAAGGGAACTATGCCTGCTGCTCACCTCTCCCCCCCAGATTTTGCTGTTGCCTCTTTATTTTCCTTTTACATCTGCTGTTTTTCAGTACAAACTTATAACTCGGACATCACACTAATCCTCACGTATCAAGCCAACTGCATTTCATCTGATTTATTAGTAAGAGAGGCATTTGAGTGCTACTGCAGCTCTTGAAGGACCCGGATCGTTCTCTGCACGCATAAGAGGTTGTGTTTCCCATTCCTTAAAAAGCGAGGGCATGCAGAAAATGCCTGGTTTTCAGCTCACTGCTGAGACTCTTTCAGAAGGGTAACAGAATAAACTGTAAACCCAGGACATTGGCAGAACAATACCAGAGACAGGAATGATTTCACCAGTCATCTCATCATTCACTTACTCGTGAGCTCCAGAACTTCATGCTAAGCTTCCTGTAATGAAACAACAGGTCCCTGTTTCGAAATGAAAGAGGAATACCTATAAAGTAAAATGCAAACCTCTCTTTCACAGGATCTATTTATAGGACAGCGCTAACATTCGGTGGCACTTTTTTTCATTACTACAGCTACGTGCTGACTATATTCAATTTAGGCTTGTCACCCTCCTTCAGCTCCATAGACAGATAATTGTTATTACATTTTCATCAATACCTAATACACTTGGAAAATGTAACAGTCTCCGTCCACATCTAGATAGGAAATGATTTTTGTTTCTTACCCATTGCCGCAAAAATGAAATATCTCCAGAATTATTGTCAGCTGTGTTTCCTTTTGGAAATGACATCATTACACACAGCCCCGTGACAACCAGAGAGGAAGAAAGAATAACTTTTCCAAAGTCACGTTTCTCAATCAACGCAAGCTTACAATTTTAATAGTGCCATCAGTCAGATGGCTGCGGGACTGATTGTGTGTTTCAAAAGGTTCCAGAACTACTGTCAGCCAGGAGTTATGTGTCACACCTATACAGGAAAAATACTGCAAATATAAATTATCCTCCTGTCTTCTGTAAAGTATTTATACCCTGGCTCTATTGAGCAGCATATAATGAAGAGGCTTGTGACTAACAGAACACTAGCACGCTCACTATGTGGAAAATCAAGCAGAAAAGTGTGTTTTTGTCTTTTTCAGCAGTAAGGAGACACCTAACTTTTCACCTGCCAGTTTTGTCAGAGCCGTATGGCAGTCGAGGCCACGCGACCGTGCTGCCTTGTTTCTTCAAGCCATCAGCAATGTGTCACAGCTCAAGCAGACGCAGAGGGTGGACACGGTGCAATGAGTGCACCCAGCAGGAACTGGAATCACTCAGGAAAGTTTCCAGCACGGTGGCTCAAGGCCAGCCAGCTGGTACATGTAAAAGATGGAAACATCACATCCACTGCTCCCAGGTACTGGGTGAAAAGAATCTTGTCAAGTTGATGTATTTATTCGCTACGTGCATTTGTTTTAAGTTACTAAGACGCGAGTGGTTATGAACGCTCTAAAAAGTGGAAGACTTGGTGTAAATGGCGGGTAAGGACTAGCTCAAGATGAGCAATATTATTTTGATGGAGGTCTTGGCCCTTGCCAGAAGCTTCTCCTGTATAACCCGTGCCTTTGAGAGGAATCGCTAGCCTTTGCGCTGCAAGCAGTAGGCAGAAAGCGTTGAGTTTTCTGGAGTCATCAATCCAAATCTTGCAGTATTACATCATCACTTTTCTCAGTCATTCCGACCTCTCCAGCACTTTGATCAAACTGAATTATGCCATGACTGGTTTCTAGGACAACCAGCATCTCTTCTCCTTGCACGCATTACTTAGACTACGCAGGAGAAATTGACAGGCCTATAGACTGTAAGATACAATCATTTCAAAGTGAACATTACCAAAAAAAATTTAAAAAATCAACCTGTTTTCTGGAAACCGTGAATGGAACGAAGGCAGCAGAAGAGCTTTGCCTATAAAAATGCTACAGGTGCTGAAGATTCCTTGTAACTTCCGTGCTCGGCCCAGGAGAGGTGTAACAGCTGAATGGTCAATGTTCCTTTATTTCATACTGAGAAAGTATTGAGAAAAAACCAACAACTTCTTTTCCCTTGAAATCCATGATTGGATTGTCCACGGGGAAAAAAAAATACAGAGCGTGTCTAATGCAGTTCTTTGCAGTTGCCTGAAGAAAACTAAATGTTGACTTTTATTTTTTTTAATGGAAGTGAAGGAAGGTTTTTTCCTTCAACTTGTGCTTATCTAACTTCTTGCCATTAACATTGCAGATAATAAGTCTTCCATCTTCTTCTCTAATGACAGAAATGAAATAAACTCGTCCCACTTCAGCGACACTTTGAAACTCTCCCTTCTGATGTATCATCAAAGCAGGCTTTAAAATGAGAGGGTTAAATGAACTGCAGCTCTGCCACGCTCCCTCCTCCCACCTGTTGAATCCCCTGACCTAGAAGTGAAAAAGCCACCTGCATCCCTACCTGCCAGCTCAAACTGCTCCACACGAGCACCGCAGCTGTAGTCAGGGTGCAACAGCGCGACGCGGAATGGTAGAAAATTGCCCGGAGACAACGGCAATACTTAGTGAAACTCCAAAAAAAAGGGATAATAAAATTGAGGGCAAGCTAATTGCTACCTGGACAGCCAGCACAGCTTTCCTCAGTACACTCCACTATAACTGACACACAACACTAAAAGGCCTGACCTGGTAGTGTTTCATTTTATTAAAATATCACTTCTTAAATTAAGCCAGAAGGATCCCAGATCTATAATTTTTCCTCCTCTCAATAGCATACTGCTGTTTTGGAAAACATCCCGATCTCCAAGGAAGATTATGAGAAATCCCAATCCATTAATGCTCTTCCTTAGGAGTTAATTTCATCTCTACCTAAGTCTGTAAAAGGTTTCTTGCATGGAGGGCAATAGAGTTGAACTAAAGCTGTGCAGAATGTTCAAAGAGCCACATGAAACTATATAAAACTCACCAGGTCCAAGGTGTGTACTAATAATTCGAACCAGCAGGGCTTTACTCTAAATTTTATTGAGCCAGAATACCTTTCATTAAAATCAGAAATGTAATTTTGAGCACTATCTGGAATTGTACACATTTCTGGAGGCTAATTATTTCACTTCTCTCCCCCCCACAAAAAGGTGTGTTTTCCTGCTTTGCTGAGCCAGGGACAGGTTTTGGGTCAGAATAGCAGCTTTCTTTATTAG